>APFE030915152.1:0-17293 GCA_000404065.3 Pinus taeda | reverse complement strand
GTCTCAAGTCATACTCAGTACATTTTAATTTCCCTCTTCTTTTCAATGATGATGCTAACTTGAAGTGTATGTCTGATTTCATGCCAGAAGATTTGCTCCCTCTTATTCAGATAGGTGTCATAGAAAAGAGAAGAAAACTTCAGAAGAGGAAAGGTTTGTCTTATTTACTTCAAAATGGGTATCTTTCTTCGTGACTTCCGATGATGACCCTCATTATACTTCAGATGAAGAAAATTGCAAAAAAATACTAAGCAAAGGCCTAAGTATCATGTTAAATGGGTGATTCGTGATAAAATTTCTCTCACAGAAAATCAGTCTTATACTAACTCTAATATCCTTGAAAATGAATAGTGGGACTGCTGACAGCCCTGTTTTGCATTCAGAGACTGATAAAACTAGTAATGAGAACTGGCTGGTGCAATTTGATTGTTTTCCTATGGATGATACATATAATGATGACAAAAGGGGCCCAGATTTGAGGAAAAGTCAAATTTTGGCTCAAAATCCTGCTTTGGAAAAGATACTAAATTCTGTTAGGAACCCTTGATCTTTTTAGATCTTTGAATGTAGATTTCACAGTTGTGAGTCAGTGTAGAATAGTTTTTGGAGATAACTGTGTTGTGAAGAGTTGACATGTGTGACATTTCGAGTGAACACTTCTATTTACTTATTCGTCTTATTATAACAATATTATAATTTAATAACTGAAGATATTAATTATTCTTAGTAATATCATTAATATTAAAACTCCCCCTTTTTAATAACAATAACAAAACTATTGAAATATTGTATAATATTACTTAAGTTATTTTATTTTATTATAACTATATTATTATTAAATTTTAATAATACTCCCCGAATAACTAAAAATAATAATAATATTAACTAATAATATGACTGTTAATTATTTTTATAACTATTTTGGGGATTTTAATTATTTTATTAATAAATTGTATTCCCCTCATTTGGTCCCTCCTGGTTTAATTTTATAATTTTCCCTAACATCTCTTTCTCAGCACTCTGCTTATAAATTGGTTGTGGGTCTCTCCTCCTCTTCATCTATGTTTTTTGCTTCTAGTCCCCAATAATGTGTGAAGTGTACATTTGAAACGTCGGATGTTTCAACTCTTCATAACACAGTTATCTCCAAAAACTATTCTACACCATCTTAGATCTGACAATAAACCCTCCTGTAGTCAAGGGAAGCTTCACAAGTTCAAAAGCATTTGACTGTGGTGAAAGTCTTGTTAATTGTGAAAGGGATAAAACTTCCTCCATTGATGATAAAAACTTATGTTCCAGCACTCCAGTCTGACTGTCGGGTTATGAGGGATGGTTTTCTAGATGACTCTGTTTCCTGTAAATGATAAACACCAAAGTGCAATTTTGAGAGCCATTGAATATGTGATCCTCGCTGTCCCTGAGGAAGAAAAACAAGGGCAATGGAATAGCTGGCACATATGAAAATGCACAATCACATCATGAGAAAATAGTGATACAAGCCTCACACTGAAATTTGATGATGGTGGCACACCAACAGAAAACGCTGCGACAAAAGTTTGCCTGGGGAACAAAAGCGGCCTAGATTTGTTGGAAAGCCACTTCACAGCTCCAGCTTTGAAGAAGATCTAGCTTCAGCCCATGGTTCCATTCGTAATATTGATAGATTTCTTTATGATCAACCTGACACTACAAGAATACTAAACTTTGTAGACCCTACTCAACATTTTATTGGAGAATATGATATCAATTTGGGAAATTGCAATGACAATATGCCTGAAGATGAAGTTACTTGTGAGACTTATTGGAAGAAAAAATGGTTTGAATATCCTTGTACTAAAGAATCTCAGATGGAAGGGATCAATGATGCTGCAGTGGACAGTGTATCACTTGTTAGAGAAATGAAAAAATGTATTCAAGCTAAATTTTTAGAGGGTCACCCCACTGCAGCAGATAGCCTCACTGGGCATGGCTTTTGCTAAATCTTGTTTCAACTTGGCAGAGGATGGTCCGAATGTATAGACAAATTTACTTTAAAATAAGAAGGCCAAAACAAGTTGGAGTGACAGTCATGATTGGTCCTATCCTTGCAATGCTTACACAATCATATTTGGACACTTTAATGGAGGATCTATGCCAACAATTGCAGTTTTCTGTCAGAGTGTGAAGGAAGTTGAGTATAGAAGAGGTTGTGTTTCTGCCATTGAATGATAGATAGATGGAGGCATTCAACCAACCAGAACCCCTAAAGAGGTACCTTGCTTCGTGACCAAGTCAACATTGACATTAGGTCCATCTTACAAGCACTTATAGTTTAATGTGGCACTATTTTAAATGACGACTGTTACATGTCATGTCAGTAGGGATACATAAAAAAAATTGCGATGTCAAAAGCCTTGTAACAACCATGTGAGGCCTTGTATGAGGCATCCTAGACCTTGTGTCTTGTTGGTTGTATCTTTTTTATTTTGGTCAGACCATGGCCGATCCCTTGTAGTTCATCTCTGGTTCCTTTCATCCTGTATAGGATTGGAGGGCCTTAAATGGGCTTACTTGAGAAGTCATGGTTTTATGTGAGGCCGCTTTCTTGTAGGGGTGGTCATCGGTGTATGGGCCAATCCAACCTACGTCAAGGTACATCTATGTGTTACCACATGGTTATAAGTCTATAAAGTCTATAGGTGGCCTTGGGTTTGGTGCAGTATCTTTCAAATAGTTTTGATGCATGGTAATCTCATACTGACAACTTTCACAGTTCCCAACGTAATTCACATTTCCCAATGCAAGGGGTCCCGGAAGTCACAAAAGTGAACATGGTCTCAGATTGTTCAACTTGATGAGAAGATTGCATGCAACATAAAATTTTTCCAAACAATGAAGGCAATGGCAAGTTACAGATGGTCAAAGGTGGTCAACCAAGTCATACAGGTTCCAAGTAGCAGAACAGGGCCAATGTTGGGCAATTTGGTATATGCATTACGTCAGAAGTGATCTACAAAATGAGAGGAACAAAACCCAAGTCTCAAAATTCTCAAATTCCTCAGGGCATTAGAGAACCAACATAGTGGACTAATGACGTGGTAAGGTCAAGGATGATGTGGCAACACTAAGCAAGATGTGGAAATTTTAAGGCATACCCAGTTCAGATCAGGGCTAGTTTTAGCAAACCCAAGTGTTAGATTGGAAAAATTCACTAGGGCGTTGGAGATCAACACTAAGAAAGATGTGGAAATTTTAAGGCATACCCAATTCAGAGCAGGGCTAGTTTTAGCAAACCCAAGTGTTAGATTGGGAAAATTCACTAGAGCATTGGAGATCAATGCTAAGCAAGATGTGGAAATTTTAAGGCATACCCAGTTCAGATCAGGGCCAGTTTCAGCAAACCCAAGTGTCAGATTGGGAAAATTCACTAGGGCGTTGGAGATCCAGTGCATAGGTGGCTAAGTCGATTTTACTAAAGGAAGAAGTCAAAGTAAACTAGCCATTATGTAAGTCAACTAGTCGTTGGAGAGGTCTAACTAGCCATTAGAGGTACCTTGGACGAGGAAGTTAAGGAAAGGACCAATAAAGTAGCCATTATGAAGTCAAATGATTGACTCAAAGACCAAGTCGAATTTTCCCAAGTAAGTCAAATTTGTCATGGACCAAGTCAAGCTACCTCATGGACATTGGAGAGGGATGTTGGGCAACCAATTACTACTATTCTTCATCTTTGACCATTCCAAGTCACTATCAAAAGAGATCTTGTATCAACTTGAATATTGTGAACCAAATAGACCCCTTAGTGGGCAAATTATTTTTTGTAACGTAATATTCTATGAATTATTAAGTCTCCAACATGTGGATTACTAATAAAAAATATAATTTGTAGGGGAGGAGTCTAACTAGCCATTATCTGGCAGTTAGAAAAGGTTTAAAAAAGTTGGCCTCCCTTTTAGCAAATATTGTTTTTGTCTTGTGAAATAAGTGCCATGAATAAAGAACTCTCATTTTGAGAACCTGTGTTCAATTATTTTTGCTCATTGTGTGGGATGGCTTTTACCAGCGTTTTCTTTCTTGATTAATTGTTGCATCCAAGTGTTAATCTAATAATTTTTCTAATTAAGATCACACAAAGGCTAACAAGTTGAGCCATCGAGGTGCTACATAGTCACGTGGAGAAGACAAACTAGGGAGTGATCCGACTGTGTTTTCTTATTTGCAGGTGGATCGCTTCAAGAGGGGTTGGACCATTCCAACATGAAGCTTCAACCAAGAAGGGGTTTGTATTCCATCTCTCACTCAAACCAAAGGTCAAAGAATGCCAAATTAAGGGGCCACTCCTAATTGGGTATGAAAGGTTGAATATTTGTTAAGTTATAAGTGCGGGGCAATATCTCTTATAGAACAAGCCCACTTCCCTAACAAAGTGCAATATCGGCTTAAGGAGGGATATGTTTCACATCTCAATGAGGGACTTTTACTTTAGTAGATGGCATAATTTGCAACAACAATTATATTTTAAAATTTTCAAAACTTTTTACTTCTACTTAAGATCAAATTTTCTAATTTTCTAATTTTTCAAGAATTTTTACTTGATTTTTTTAATTGTTGTATCATAACAAGAAGTTTTTTCCCTAAGGATAATTGAAAATAAAGTAGAATCTAAGCCAAGGCTAGATACATTGAAGTGATTTTATTATTGGACATATTTTACACCTTGTATCTAGTGATTTGACTGGGGATCCAAGCTATTTACTGACAGTAACACAAGAAATCTGCATCAAATATTAAGGTTTCCAGCTCCTTACAAGTGAATCATGAGAAACCTTGTTTAGTGACTCTATATTGCTTTTACCTTGTTGATTTACTATTTTATAGTCCAAACTATACAATTTCCAGCCATATTCAAAATTTATTTTAGATCTAGAAATTTGCTAAGCACTTGGCCTAGTGGGATTCTGGAATTGATCCCATTTTTACAAAATACAATTTCCAGAGTTGGAAATCACTATTTTCTGTTTTCATAGGTTGGAAATTGATCTTATAAGGCTCATTTCTCATCCTCCCACCTTTCCACCCCTAGCTCTATAATATAGGAGTGCTTTGGCTCTCATTGGATGGTCAAATTAAGTGAAATATGTTGTCATCCCTATTATTTGTTGTAGTTTTTCAGTCTGATTTAACAGGACAATGAGTTAATTTGATCCGTAACCCCCTTAACCAACAACCTAAATTGAAATAAACATCATTATTGGTTAGGATATTTTCTGTACATCATTTTTGAGTTTATACACCATATTTAACATCAATTGGTGTAGTGCTCTTGCTGTTTTAGTTTTCTGTTGCATACCTATACATGCAAAATAGCAGGACAACCAACATAATTAACTCCACCTCTTCTTGACCCCATTTAAGGAACTAATCTTTCTTGGAGTTGGTTGGGCTATGAATCCTCCCTTGGCCTTTCATGAGGAAGTTGGGCCTAAAGAGCGAGGGGGTTCAGGCTGAGATGACAATGGGCCCTTACCCTGCATGTGTCAATCCTAGTATGTTGCACAAAGCTTTGAAACCCTGCTATTATAATCAGTAACGATGATTAAATATAGGGGAAAGGGGCACTACACAGAAAAGATGATGAACTAGTTGCACTAGCCTACCAAATTCACTTGGTGATATTCTAAGCTTCTCATGTGCTCTCAAGAAGAACACATCTCCCAAAGTAGGAGCCTATGTTATCCACCAATCTGTCATGGGGAAATTTCGACATATTTCTTCATTATTGTTGACTTTTGGATCGATGGGAATGCTTCTGAATTATACATTTCTAAATATTACTTCTTAAAAATATTATGGTATTAAGGAGACTGAGTTCTCATTTAGGCTTAATGATACAACTGGCATTGGGAATGATATTAGGTGGACCTCGAAGTGGACAAGTTGCAGGAACAAAGTCACTTGAAATAGGGTTGGGACTACTTCTAAAAGAATTCCTGGCCATCTTAGACACATGCCAAGGAAACGAGAATCTTAAGGGAAAACGTGTTCAAGAGAGATGAGGCTATCATCATTACTACACTTGTGGAGTTTGCTTGGCTATACAACATTCATGGATTTGATATAGCTTATAATCCAGTTTCCAAGGCATAAGTAATTGTGAATGTAGATTTTACTTTCTTATATGTGGACAAGATTAAAGTAACATCTGAGGTGGAGTACTAGCTTTGATTGTGCAATGTTTTAGGAAAATTTTATTTTGTTTCGTTGGACAGTTTCTTGACTATTGTTTGGGCTTTGGTAGGTGAGGAGAGGTGTCACATGCCATTCTATGGGCTACTTCATAGTGGCATACAATGTGTAGGCAATGTACCTGATAATGAGGCCTTGTTTTCTTTGATCCTAGGGATTCATAGAAGGAAGGATAAAGCTGATATCCATTTGCAAATGTGCGATCAGCACATGCATTGTCCTACTTTTGCAATCCTTCGAAAAGCATCTCAAATATATTAAGAACTTGGGATAGTTGATGATATAGATAATTTTGAGTATGAGGCCAAGAGGATTGAAGATTTGAGGAAGAGCTGAGACCATGCCACGCCTTATCATCTTCAGTTAGTGGATTCGGTATTGGGTGGTTTAGTCTACAAGGTTTTGATCATGATTTTCTTTGGCAATGTGTTCAGGAAATTGTAAAATATTGAAAATGTAAATTTCAATAGCAGACATGGGTCTCTTATTGCAAAGGGAATGAATGTTGCAAAGGAAAGCATAGATATTATTATTTTAAATGATAAATTTGCTGTTGTCATGAAGATGGTTTGGTAAATTCATTCATTCCCATCTTCCCAAAGACATCAGAACATTTGTAATTAATTTTATGTTTATTGTTTTATTCCTCTAATTGTTGACCAATTTCTGTTGGTTAACGTTATCATGGATACTTTGGAACTATGATGGAAATTGAATAGAGCACCACTCAAAACATGTTATGTTGACTCCACAAAGGTCCTTCTTGGGCTTTCAATATAAAACTGGAGAAAACAATGTGAATGCATAGAAGAGAGCAAGGACTAAAAGCATAATAGTATTATGGATTGTTTAGGCGAAGATTTCCATTTTGGTTCAAAGTTTGGGAGAGTTTATTGTTCTGAAAATGAGTGTTGGAAGAGAAATAAAGGCCAAGGGCCAAGTTTCTGTCTTCTCCGGTTCCCCTATTCAATTAAAGAAGCCTCATTCTCTGGCCCAGGCCTCTTAAGACTCCACTGCCACAGGCACAAGGGTTGTGAAGTTCACTCCAAAATTGCATTAAAATGACTTGTGATTACATACAGATATACATGCAGCAATCTCCTTGGATGATGTTTTAACCAAGTCGACCTATGATATAAAGGACTAAGCCAACCCTTCAGAATGATTTGCAACATAGTTAAAAGAAGCATTGCCTTAGCAAGTCTACATAATCAAGAGAAGAAATCCCTTAACAAGTCTAAAATTTCTGAAATTTGTTGGAGTACTTTTATCTTGGATTGGTGTTGTGGATGGAAGACTAAGTTACACTTATTGAGGTTACCATTTGTAGAGGAATTTTACAATTTCGTTGATGTTTCATGGCTAGGATTTATGGGTGAGCGACAATTTCATGAGTAAGCAGTCTCTTGAAGTTTCATGGATTTATTTTTTGGATGTATTAAGTGCAAATGTGCTTATCTAGTGGTGAGGGTGCATTCTCTTTATAATTTTCCTTGGATGGATCCTATCTTGTAAACCTCAGTAAAGTTCTAGTGTAGAACCTTCCTTTGAAGTTGTCTTAAATCTTGTGAAAGTCATAGGAGGATCCGCTAAGGTTAATAGTAGACAACCCTATTCATTACCCTATAGGAAGATTTTTAAGGTTAATGAGTCACCCTAGACATCACCTTGTATCCATTCATTACCTTCTCAAGGGAGACCTAGTTGACCCCATATGTCCATTACCCTAGTCATGACCTTGTATCCATTCATCACCTTCTCAAGGGAGACCTGGTTGACGCCATATGCCCAATGCAAAGACACTAGTCTCCAGTTCTCCCATCATATTTCATACACTAAACATTTTTCAAGAAAGAAAAAAAAGCATTTTTCCTAGATTTACTCTTCGTATATCACCTTGAAATTCATTTCCCTAAAGTCCTAGTAATCTTAACCTAGGGGTACCCCCCTTGAGCCAAAGGAAAGCTAGCTTGAAGTGAGAGAGTTAATGAGGTGCTTGTAACCCCCCTTTGAGTTACAATAAGATCGACCTTAAGCTTTCAAATTTTATCTCAATTCATGCAAGGTTATGTGATAACAAAGAGAATTGGCATGGTGAAAGGATGTTAGCTTTGAAATCATGAGTAGGGGGAAAAGAGGAGGACCCTAACAAAACCTCTATGAATGGAGGCTTCTCACTATTATGGTCAGAATCCATGGGAATGTCCCTAAGAGAATGATGGAGAATGCAAATATCCATACAAAAATATCCTTGACCACATATGTTGAATGTTGTGTTGGAAACCATAGGAGTCACCAAGCCACTCCTTCACCCAAGGACCTGCAAAATAAAGTTTGCAAGGTGGAGGGGCCATAAGATTGCAAATGAACAGGCAATGTGCAATGATCCATAGATTCATAAAATTCAAAAGAAAATGAATGGCAAAACTCCCAAAGAGGAAAGGCCCCATGTGCCCCACCAAGGAGTGGGATCACTAACAAATACCAAGGCAAAAAAATGGGCGACAAATCATCCACTATACTAATGTAACTAGATGGATTCATCTTGCACACTAAACCAAGTAATCAAAGGTGATGCTCTTAGTTGATCCTATGCGCAGAGCTTTGCCTATAGACCTAAGTGATATTGAGACTCGTTTGCATAGTGTGTTAATGTGACAAGGCAAGTTTAGCAAGTGTTTGTTGCACAACTAGGATTTCAAATACATAAATTGAACTAAGGAGGATCGTAAAAGTCACAATAAAGGAAGGAGGGAAAATGACACAAGTTTAAATTACTTCTACAAAATCATCCTACAGAATAGTAGAACAAAAGGTTAAATTTTCCATGTTACAACATTAACATTTAAGTACACATTAAAATATCATTTATCTTGGGTTAGCCCAATTATTGTCACTAATGTTGCTAGACATTTGGCTAGTTTTGTGCGACTAGGTGCCCAATTCCAATAACGTAGATGAGATGCACTAGTCTACGTCGACAAGTTTACTGGGGATGCCATCCATGAATGTGGGGGAACATCAATTAGGTTAGTTTCCCCTTGAGGTTTTCAATGCCTTAGCTAACATCTTTGCATAAGCTTCTTTGGGACTTTTCTTCTCAAATATTGTCTTACTTCCCTCCTTGTTGATGTTTTCATATTGAAATACCATCATAGTTGTACAAATTTGTTGTTAGTTATTTGTTGTCTCCAACCATGGCTTTTCCCAAATTTCCAATGCATAATTCCCAATCACATCACTGATATGCTTGCTTGGTTTTTATTGCCACAAGTGCAATATAGCCCCACTTGGCACACCATAGCTAAGCTTTTCATCACACCCATTTTCTTTCCTAGCTTAACACTTGAATTTAATATCAAAATAAACCTTTAAACCATCATTGTCTCAACAGCAATGTAATTACATAGTGTCATTTGTTTAACCAAAGAATGACTTTTCCCGGATGCGGGTGCTTAGTACAGTCATAACGCTGATGGGACGGGGGTGGGAGGAGAACGGCTGCCACCTGCCAACCCTGTACAGCGCTGATACGAACCAGGAGATGGATAAATATTGGAATGTGGGCATCGATGAGGTTAACGGAATTGTTGCAGACGATCCTGACTACTCATTTACCTCCGCACGCTCTGAAACGTTCGGACTCTCGGCTCTCATGAATGCTAGAGTTATGGTGGCCGAGTCTCGAGGCAGGGGAGGAGGTAATAACACCAACCTTTGCCATGGGTTAGATCTGGTGACGATTTTGTTATGCTAGGTGGAGGTAATGAAGCTGGGTTCTTGCATTGATTTTCCGAAGAAGCCGCCTCAACCTGTTTCCTGGACGCTCTCTGCTGCATTGGGTTCTCGTCAGTCTGAGTGCTTAGCCAGCATATGCCCTGCTTCTCTGGTTGCTCGACTTGGTGTTCACAAAGGGGTCGTTGTTGCTGCTGCCATGCCTCGGCTCCGTCAAAGGATGATAAGCCGACGAGGCACCTCATGGAGGGCGCCCTCCAGCCCCTCTTCCTTCCCCCCTCCAGTGAATTCATTTCTCGCGGAAGAGGTCTCATACTGAGGCCTAGTTAAATCCTAGAGCCCAATTCTCCTAGCTCCTCATCCTCGCCCTCCTTTGGCTCTGCAATCTTCTCGTTTAACAGCACTTTGAATTGCCCCAAGATCACTGCTCATGTCTCAGTGCTCTTCTGCGAAGAAGCACAGGAAGAGGGAGAGACCAGCTCTCCTCAGGAGGATCCGGGCTCAATTGTTGTGCTAAATCCTGGTTCTTCGCGAGCGACGGCAATTCCGACGAGCAATGTCAATGAGGCGGGGCTGGAGCCAACTACCTCGGGTTCGACTGTGAGGAATGTCAATTCTGAGGTATTAGAGCCAGCAGCCCCAGATCCGAATGTGCATGAGGAAGTTCAAGCTCAGGACCGGTATGATGTGGGATGGTGCAGAATCGTGGAGGAGCCCCCAGACACCTAATTCTCGCTCGGCGGCTCTGTTTCAGGTTATGCGGCCCAGTATAGAGGGCTTTTTGCCTCAGTTGAAATGTTTTGTAATAGTGGTTATGTCAAGGTTCAATTCACATGTTTTTTTGGAAATGTATGTAAGGTGGGTATGTAACCTCTCTGTCTATGCTTGTAAGGATCCCTTGTGTGGGACAACAAACCTTCTGCCTAGTCCAAATTCTCAGTCTGGTTCAAACTCTCTGTCTTGGACAATTTTCAGTTTCAAACTGCCTCTCCTTCTGGGCAGCTGTTTCTTACGACAGTCATGATGGAACTTTGTACTTTTTATGTGAATAATAGAATAGTCTTACTTAGAAAAAAAAAAACCAAAGAATGACTTTGACAAAAAAACAACACGCTTCAACTCCTAAAACTTGTCTTTATAATTGTTGATAAATATTTGTGAGAATTAAAATTCAATAATCAATATGAAAAAAGTACAATTTTGATTAAACCATAGTACTTAGTATCAATCTATCTAGGACACTTAAACAACTTAATCAATCGTTATTAGTCAATTCTTTTTTCGATGAAATCACAAGAAATTGTGAAGAGAAAAAATATAAAACAACTAGATTGTAGGGAATCATTAGGAGTGTTTGTCTCTTATGATGGAAACAAGTGGATTTCACGTCGATCAATTGCTCTATTACTCAAAGGTTTTGCAACCCTTCATCAGAATTAGGCTTCTACAAACTTGAATTTGGACATGTGACACTTGTGCCATCATTAAACATCATCTAGTTTATCGACCATGCTACATGGACTTGTCAAAGTTTAACAAAACAACCTATGATAGTAACATCTATTTATGTGATGTTTTATATCATGTCATTCTTTCTTTATGCCTGTGCATCCATCTGACCTTACTTTAACCTATAGGAATCTATGATCATGACATTTACTTTTAACATAATCTTACTCTATAGTATATCACTATCTATGATTATACCTATACAAATTTGTTTGGAATTATTATAAATGAAATCCGTTATACTTCCTTGTCTCGTAAATTTATAGCATTTAAGAAACAACGGTGTTAGGCTAACATTTAGGTATGGTTATATATATTTAATAAAAATTAAATAACTCATTACGAAAATTACTTTTCTATATCATTGTTAAACTTCATTGATGTGCTAATTCACAATTTCACTTGTTAATTCTTGGTTAGCATTAGTAACCATAAAAAATTTTCTCTATAATAAAGCATGCAAAACCCTAGGAAACTTCACTTTTTTCGATGGGTGCTAACTAAGGTAAATCGTCAATGCCTAATTTCTAAGCAACTTGATCCACTGGGGATCAAGATATTTGAACCCATGACCTCTCTAACTTCAAGGGAGAGATTTCACATCTAGATCACTATTTCTTGAGCTAACCCTTAGGGCTAACCTCAAGAACTTGAGCAAGATTGAGAATGTCGGTACCTTTCCAAACCTAATAGGTCGACAAGGATCAAACATGTTAAATCAAGACTTGGTCCTTGGTGGGGAGGGTAACAACTTCTCCTCTTAACCACCCAAGCTAAATACAATTGACATTAGTAACCATAAACTATATTAAATATTTAGTACACAATTTTATTTCTTAGCAACACCTTGCAATTAGAATATAGTATCAATCGTGATCAATCTAAATTCATAATCCTAAACTCAATAAAACTCCAAGCTAACCATAACTTGATTTCTATGTCACACTTCAATGTGTTGTCTATTATACCATTTGAAATTTTAATCCTAACCTTGCATAAGGAAAAAAAAAATGAAGACACTAGAATTATCCTTCACAACCACGAGCAAAAAGTTATGACTTTCATTTCTCGTCAATGTTATCAACACTAGTAGCCAATGAGACACCTTAGGTTGGTATCATGGTTAAGGACCTATATTCACAAGGAAAAGGGATACCTTACTAGACCCTAGTATTTTGGTTAAACATTGATATCCATGAGAAAGGTTATGAGATATGTTTGAATTGCTTTCTACCGCTCAAGTACAAAGAGTTATTAACTAATATATATTTGAAACCAAAATATTCACAAAATACTCAAATATGAAACCTTAAAAGATCTATGGTGAATAAATAAAATTAAATGGATATAAGTATGAAAATAATTGTAATTAAAAAAGAATATATATTCTCATGAAAAATCACATATGATATTGGCACATGGAATCTATATCCTCTATGAAAACTCACACACATATTGGTACATTGAATTTATATTCTCGGTGGAAAATTGCATACAATATTAATATATTAAATCCATTTATAGTTATAGTTATTATTATCATAAATATCTATCATGTTTTAGGTAATTGACCAAAGCCAAGATAACCTCTCATTGACATGTAATTCAAGCAAATATTTTAATTTTTTCACTGTGAAATAATGACAACTATATATAGTACCAAAACACATCTAGCTAAATGGCTCAAATGACAATAATGGATATGACATCATAAAATTGATTTTGTAATTAGCTATTGTTTATCTCAAACTTTTGAAGATAAAAAAAAAAGGAAGCAGAAAAAGGTGAATTCAAGGGTAACCGCACTAGACTCCAATTCACATTGTACTATTTACCTTGTCATGTGTAAAGTTTATTGTGATTATTTAGTGACTTTGATATCAAGATTCAAGAAGGTTTATCTTTTGAAACTCAGATTTGGTTTTGTTTTTTTTAATTGACCTTATCATGATTGATCTCAAGCTTGCTAAGGGGTTAAAAAGGAGACTAAAATGATCCTTCCAAAACATACCTAAAAGGTTATGAATTATATTATCACTTGATATTGTTGACATGAGATCTTATTAAACCCTGGTTTACTGTTTTGGTTAAGAATCCATATCTACAAGGAAACAAAATTCTTTAGTAAACACCTTAGTTTAGTATTTTGGTTAAAGATCCATATTCATAGGAAAAAAAACATTAAACTATATTTAAATTAAATTCTAAACATAAATAAAACATTATATATATATATAAAAGGTTATGAATTATATTATCACTTGATATTGTTGACATGAGATCTTATTAAAGCCTGGTTTATTGTTTTGGTTAAGAATCCATATCTACAAGGAAACAAAATTCTTTAGTAAACACCTTAGTTTAGTATTTTGGTTAAAGATCCATATCCATAGGATAAAAAAAAATATTAAACTATATTCAAATTAAATTCTAGACATAAATAAAACTATATATATAAATATATATACACTAAAAAATTGTATATTTTTTAAATTTAATTCTATTTCTCTAATTACTAAAATCATTCACTATTTTAAAAACATAACCAAACTCAAAACTCCATTAAAGCATATAATTTTACTATACTAAATTTTATTTTTATAAAATAATCTAATAATCTTACTATATTAAATTTTATTTTTATAAAATATCTAATAATCTTACTATATGAAATTTTGTTTTTATAATCCCGATCGGGATGCGGGCCAACAGCTGGGAGCGCATGGGTGTAGTTATTTTGGGTACCCGGGCACTAAATACCATTGTCCCCCACATGCTCAAGGCAGGGGGTGCAGTGCCCCTCGGCATGATGGCAAGTTGGGGAAGTGGGCAAGATGGCGAGACTAGAGGAACGGCAGGCTATAACGGACGGAGGGGCATTTTGACGTGCAGTCTTAGTGCAATAGTTTGTGGAAAAGGGTGGTGGCTCAGAGCTGGTGATAATCGTCAGAACGTGAAGAACAAGGACCGTCGTCGTGGAACAGCTGCGAACTCCAGGCATGTTATTCGGCTCCACCTCGAACCTATAATTATGGTCTTGCTGTGGTTTAGTTGGGATGTAAGGGGATCTGTCTGGGGGATAGGAAATTGCAGGTGGCAATGGGGCAGGCAACTTCTCGCCATGGCCTAGTTTTACGTCTTTTCCTTATGTCAAATGGGTGAAACCCATGATAGTTGGGGGGGCAATTGCCTATTGTTAGGATGGGAAGCTCCGCGCTCTGTCGACAAGGGGGGGGGAAGCTTGTCAGTCGCCAGGTAACGCAGGAGGGGCAGTGGAGCATAGATGGGCGCAGGGGAAAGCAACTGGTAGGCGTCCTAGGATGCAGCCATACCCAAGATTTGCATAGTAAGCACTGGGTTACCTGGAACCCATGCCGGAGAGAGGGTAAGCCCATAAATTGTGGGTGGAGACCAAGCTGGGGGGAACCGAGAGGCAAGAGCTCTAAGGCAAAGGCAATGGGGGATAGGAATCCAAGCCATAGCTGGTATATAACAGAATGCAAGGGGGGAACATAAGCTTGGCATGGGTATGGGATGGTAGACCTACATACGACCGAGAGAATTGGAGAGGGGGAAAGGGTGCGCCAAAGGGCTGGGGCCGGGGCCTTTTCCATTGGGGGTTGCGGGCTCTGATCCACCCCAGCATGACTGTGGGTAGAACGGGCAGAGAAGAGAAGCAAGGCAAGAGGTACCCTGCTGCAAGTAATAAGGAATGGGTGAGGTGGTATATAGTTTCAATCCTGTGTTTCAAACTAACTTACTACAGATGTCATCAGTGCTCAAGACAACAGGGTATGGGGCATGCTGCATGAGGCCATGGACGTGGTAGAAGAGGCCAAACACCCAGGCAAGATAAGGGGCCGAGCACGTCGGAGCCACGGAAAGGCAGAAAATCAGTCGAACATCTCATAACAGAGGCACCAGAAGCTTACCATGAGGGGATGGATGAGGACATCTAGAAGCTGCTGGAAGAATGGGAAGAGGAAGTGAAACAAGGCAGTGAGACAGAGGAGGAAATGGACAACTAGAGGACCTTAGTCCCGGATCCAAGAAACACCCGAGGAAGAATCACTCAATTCAAGCAAACTCTGTACCTGTATTGGCTCCTGAAGAGTCTATTAGGCAAGGCTATGGAACAGATCTCTGTGGGGATGGCAGTGACACTACAAGGATTGTCGAACTACAAGAAGGATATGGAGAAAATCCTCTTTCAACTGCATAAGCAGGATATTCGGCTGGACAGAAATGACTGCCATATCCCCTGCATCCTAGAACTCTCTGGTATGCCTAGTGCATCTGCCTAGGACCGGCACCTGTTGCATCTGTCTCAAAGGAGAAGAAGGATTAAAACAACACCCATGCATAATTTTGTCTTATGTGGATAGCTTTTAATTCCCATGTTGCAATTATCAGTTTATATAGTTATGTAGTGTTTGGTCATGAAGTAGAGACATATCTAACCTAGCTGGAAAGACAAAGACAGTATTGTTTTTGGATGGCTTATACTGCGGACCGATGGCCAACAAACTTGGTTTCCCTTCGGGGCAAGTTGAGGCCACTCGGTTTATCTGTGTGGTTTAAACTTGTTTATATTTAATAGAAAATGTAATGGTCCTACCAAGCTTAACAAAAATAAAATTAAAATAATCTAACCACCATTAAATCAAGAAAACTTACAATGAAAAAAGAATGAAGAGAAAATGGAAAAAAAAAACAGCTAAAGCCAACGTACATGTAAGTAATAACCTAACATGCTACAACAAATCAAAGGAAAAAAACAAATGCTACGCTTTAGCCCTAATAGCCATACTTTCCAACAAAAACACATGAAAATTAATGAGTAATGCATAAGGCTCACAATGAGGATTATGAAATGAAATGAAATGATATTTTAACGTCCACGAGACTAAAAATAGTCTATGGGACTATTAGTTCCCTGCTTTTTGTCTTTTGCAATTCAATCTTTTTCTTGTTCAAATTGATGATGAGCTGGCCCAACTTTCCAACCATCCCCTCACTAAAAAGACAATGCCAAAAAACCGAATTTTTTTATTTTGAACTTGCTCATGATCAAGCATTTTTGGATTTTTTTCAATCTGTTTCCATTTTGAGACGGAGGTGCTACTAGCGCACAATTCACACCCATATAGCATCACTGGACAAACTAGGAGTCCAAAAAGCATTTTAGTCATGTTCCAATCCCATAACCCTATCTCTCTACATCTGTTTTGCAGAGCATATAATGCTTTCCACCCTCCTAAAATTCTCTTCCTTCTACAGTCCTCCCAATTAAGTTTGTTGTTGAAATCAATCCCAAAGTATTTGTACTCATTTACTTCTTCAAGAATTTTGCCTTCAAAGAAGAACGTATGTTGGCTCTACTTCCTTTTATTAGAGAAAATCATTATTTTGGTCTTGCTAGTATTGACTTGCATCCCCACTTCTCTACAAAAATGCTCAAGGGCATATAGGTGCATTTGCAATCCATGGGCCGATTTAGAAATAAATACAAGATCATCTGCATATAAAAGAAGTTTTATCACAAACTCCCCCAACCAAACACCATCTCCACCTTGTAGATTTATCCACTCTTCCAGTTTATCAATATATAAGCCAAAAAGAGTAGGAGACAAAGGGCAACCTTGCTTGACTCCAATGTCACTTCTAAATCTTTCTGAAATACCTGCTAAGGTTCTGATTTTGACTTTCACTTCTTCATAAAGTCTATGGACAGCAATTCTATGATGCAAAGGAATTTCAAGTTCTTCCATTCTACGCCACAACTTATCTCTAAGGACTGTGTCAAATGCCTTTTTGAAGT
>APFE030915146.1:149953-174374 GCA_000404065.3 Pinus taeda | reverse complement strand
CTTTGGAATAGATCTGTCAATGCTTTCCACATCAAGTATGGAGTAGCCTTTCCATGGAGGCTGGACACAATGTGATCCCTCATGCCCTCCAACAGAATCCTTCGACACTTTGTTGTCTTCTTTTGCCAATCTGTGACTTGAGCAGCATCAGTAGGTTTTGGGACATCCGCATCTATGAACTCCTTCAACCCATTATCATCTAACATCGCCTCCATCTTGTCCTTCCATGCAATATAGTTCGAGTTTCCCTCAAGGGCATACTCCAATTGCAATCCGTTGAAAGACATTTCAACTTTGACAACAAGAAAACACTGCTGCAAATTCGAATTCCACCAGCTCAAAACTCAATCGCTTTCGATCTAAAATTCGTGAGAACGAAGTATTTCTTGTATAGAGATCGACTGTATGGGCATTCACCGGATATATCACCTTCCAAGAGAAGGATGAATCCAGAGGCTACCTAGCCCGATTACAGACTCTGCCTGAAGAAATAAAACGTAGTCACTTCTTGAATAATAGATCCGATGATTAACTCTGCTCTGATACCATGTAGAAATCTCTTCTACAAATCAACTTGCTCTGATACCATGTAGAAATTATATGAATAATATGACACTTATTCAACCGAGATTATCCTGATTATACACTATTGCGGAATACATGCATAATACATAATCTCATCTACGTTGATCATCAATATTGCAGAAGCAGAAACAATTGCATGCGAAGATAGAAGCATTAATCACACATAACACAATATTTTCACGGGGAAAGCATCTCGCTAAAAACCCCAAACTTCTTTGTATTATATTGATTGAGATCATGTAACAGTACACAGTACAATACTAGCTCCATTGCTACACACAATACAACATAGATCTGAAACAATCACTGGCTCAAATCACCTCCACTGCTTGCCTGCCTCCACTGCACAATCCTGCATAGAGAATACTGAGAATGGCTGATCCATTCACGTGTTTCCCTTGTGTAACACTACGCAATCCTCATTGGCAACTCAATCCCATTTATTGTGCAAATCACATGCACAACTATAGTCACAACTGACAGCTGTCTTGCCCTTTCACTTACCTCTAACACTTGTCTCCACTGAACTATCCATGCACTGTGTTAACTGATGTATCCTTTAGTTGCTTTATGAGTTAATAATTAGCGAATTAATTAATAACTAATTCACACCACTCAACATTAGTCTATTTTCCAGTTAGACTAGCTACAACTAGTTCAACTAAGTCAAACTGAACACAACTCCATCAACTCCTGATCCAACTCCACAGAACTCAATCACTGAAGTCCTAACTAAAGTCCTTCATGCAATAGCTCAAGTTAACCCATAGGAACCACGTATTTCCTTCTGGAAGTTGCATGTGCCACATCTGTAGCTCGAACTGAAGTGCTCCAAGAGAATAAGATAATGTTTAGAGTCCAAATATTATTAAGGGCTAATAATATTCGATTGTTCTATATTTAGATTGACAGTACCTCTGCTGTTGTCTAAAAATAGAAGTCCATCTATTTTTACCAACATGACCAATCATCCATAAACATCATCCTGCAACTCATAGACCATGATCCATATGTCTAAAAATAGGCTTTGCACCAAAAATAGCCAGCGGGCGCACTTAGTGAAGGCGACTTCTTTCCACTAAGCTCCATCATCTTGTTGCAATCTCAACACTGCTATGCAAATAAGGAAATTCTTCACAAATAACAAGTGAGTGACCGTCATTGCTTCAACCACTTTGATCCCATGAATATGCCCCCAAGATCGAAGCTCACAAACTAGTCTATCAAAAGGCTCTGCAATGATTAAGAAAAAGTGGAGGGGAAAATAGACAACCTTGGCAAAGACCTCTTGAGGCTTGGAAAAAATATGAGGGGACACCATTGATTAAAACAACGAAGTTGGTCAACTGGATACACCACATTTTCTAATTAACAACCTAAAGGGAAAATCCCAACGGAGGTAACACTAGCTGTAGGAATGTCTAGTTGACCTTATCATATGCCTTTGACAGGTCCAATTTAAGGATGGAAGATCATGAATTTGATATTTTTAAGGGAGGAAAAACCCCTTGACCTAGAGCAACTTCATGAATGTTCCTGTTGTGGAGGAACCCAAACTATTCCTCTTATTTATATGAAATGAGGACTAGAGTAATTAGAATTGCAATGATCTTGGAGATGAGTTTATAAATGAGATTGCAACCAATTATCAATTGATAATCATCAAAGGAAAGGCCATCCTGAGTTTTTGGAATTAGGCATAAGAAAGTAGAATTAAGGGATCCCATGAACAATCTTTATGAGGTCATATTTTAGAAGCTCATAAAAACGAAGGTAGAACTCTACTGAAAATCCATCTGGACCAAGGCTCTCTGATTTATGAATTAAGGAGAGTGCTACTATAATTTCTTGATCCGAGGTTGTTTTTTTGAATACATAACTTATCTCTTTTGATACCACCACCGGGGAATTTTTGGAGCACCTATAAATTTCATGAATAGGGCACCCCATAGGTGCTCTAAAGAGATCTTGAAAACGATGAACCCCCACTGCTGATTTATTTGGAAAAGTCTGGAGGATGTTTCCATTATGATCACGAATGCCCCAAATGGTGTTTGCAATTTTCCTTTGATTAGAGAATTGATGAAAAAACAATATTGTTATCCTTATAAGCAAGTCATATAACAAAGTTTTTTAATCACCACCACTCTTCCTCCTCCACCAATAGAGAATGTCTTTCTTCTTCAAGGGATTTAAGGATAATTAATTAATTATATGTGATAGAATTGGCATCCATATGGGATAAGGTATCATCAATTAGCCTCTCTACTTCAATCGATCAATCCTACACATTTTTATAATGATCTATGGCCCGCGACTTGGAAGCCAGATTAATAAAGCTCAAATTATTGAAAAATTGTTCCATATAGAGAAGATAACTTGACTGGTGTAACAACCTCCAAATACTTAACACCAAAGTTTGGTAGTATTCCTTGTTTAACCGGGAGGGGATAAAGTTAAAGGGAATCACCTTTGACCCACCCTGAGGATCCATGCATAGTGTAATCGTTTTGTGATCTGATAACCCTCCTGAGACCGAGGCTTTGAAATATAAGCCTTAGCTCATCATTACTTCTAAAGTTAAGAACCTATTGAGTATTTTTGAAACCTTATTGCCATCCGAGCAACCATTCATCTAGGTTGATAAAATTTTGACAACTTCATTATCCAAGAGATAGTTTTGAACTAGCCAATCAGAAGTAAAAAAGTTGTGGAGGGGATCCAACCAAGGACACTCCCTCCATACTTGCTATAATCCCAAAGCAAAATTGAGATCTCCCCCAAGAATCACAAAGTAATTCATAAAAATATTTGCATAGGCCAATTCCTACCAAAGATGCTCTCGATTAGGTTATGACCCATAGATATTTATAAAAGAAATAGGAGAATCAAGATATTTATGTAGCAACTTAACAAGAATGTCTAAGCGAAAAGAAGAAGACCGAATGGCCTTGAAATTTCAATTCCACCCAGTAATTAGACCCCTTGAAATTCCATCAGAGTTAATATGGATAAAGGAAAAATTATTTAGGAAAGCTTCAAGAATTCAGTGTGCCTTTAATCAAGAACACATAGTTTCTAGTAACATTAAGAAGTTCGGTTTAAAAGAAGCAATCAATATTTTAAGGGTGGGTTTTTTTTCAAACAGCCCCAATGCCCCTATAATTGAATGACAAAATTTTCATGGGGAAGCCTTAGACATTGTTGAATTTTCTCTAAGGGCCATAATAATAGAACATTATTTTGCTTCCTTTATTTCCAACGTGGCTCTCTCATAAGCCTTGAGTAAATGAGACTTTCTACCAATCAGTAATACTGCCAGGGGTTCCAACACAAGGCCACCACTAAAAGGCTTGGGAAAACCCTGATTCTTCCTTGGTTGGAGTGCATAACTACACTTGGACTACTGAGGAAAAGTAAAAGAGGGAATTTAAGGAGGGGAATATGCATTAGGGGAATTTTGAGGTCTAAAATGGGCCTCCTAAGAAAAATGTACAACCAGAATCAAGATTGTAAGAACCAATAGGAATCAATATGATCATGTCAACCATGGGGGATGATTCACCATTTTTGGAGAAAAAAAGTAACAGGATTAAAAAATATTAAAATAATAAAACTACTTTTTCAACTCATGTTTTCAACTTATCTCCCTAAGGTTTTACTCAAATTTCAAGCGGGAGTACTTGTTGGATGAAAAATTTAATTCCTCATCCAATGAGTACCCATGTTGCATACCCTCGATGGACCTTGCTACACAAAAAATGAGAAATACATGAAAAACATGATTGCCATCACGTTTTCATGTATTTCTTATTTTTCGTGTAGCAGGTTCCATCAAAAGTGTGCAACATGAGTACACCTTGGATGAGGAATCAAATTCTATATCCAACATGTGTTTCTGCTCGAAATTTGAGTAAACCTATAGGGATATAAGTTGAAAATACGAGTTGAAAAAATAGTTTTTTCTTTTTTCCCTCTAAAATTTGATGATGTAATCTAATATTATTTTATTATTTCCACCATTATTTTATAATTTCCTTAGGAGGCCAATTTTAGACCTCAAGAGTCCCCTAATGAAAGGGGGGGTGAAGAGTGGGTAGGGATCGGTGGCTTCACAAGAGCTAGAGAGGGGCCTCCCAAGAGAGAGGATACCAAAGATGGGGGGTAAGCAGGGCCAATATTTGGAATTGGGCATCTCCCTTGAGGGTCTTAAAGGGAAAAGCATTAGTAGAGGGATTAGGGACATGTAACTTATCAACATAGATACTAGCGGTAGAAATGTACGTCAAAGAGCCATTCTAACTTGGTCTTGTATGGATCCCCTGAGAATTCAATTTTTTCAGGGAGAGATGCACTAGGGAAGTAAACCAAGACACACCTAAGGGCCCTAGCTAGGGAAATCTTTCTAGATGTGTCCAACATTGTGACAACGATGATACCTGAAAGGTATATTCCAGTGATCCACTTTTTGTACCCAAACCTACCCATCTGCAGAAATCTCCACATCAACAATGCGGCCCCCCCGAAGGCAAACATCTACTTGGATCTAGGATATATGTCAGTAATCTTTCCACTACCAAAACTCCTCCACACTAATGAAATAACCCAATTTGTTTCCTATTTTAACACCCCCTCCTCCCAGGTCTACCCAAGAAACCGATGAGTCATGGTAAACATGCGACAAGAGAGGCTACTATAAGAGATTAAACTTCCATTGTGACCTTAAGGAAATGGAACCGATGAAATGTATCAAAGAAACCCATCCACGTCAACAACAATACCCTCAGGAGACCTTTCAACCACTCAAACATCCTGTCCCTGAGTCCCACTGGTGAATTAATCCTTTTAACCCCTAGTTTCTCTCATGCTATAGGAAAGACAGTGATCAAAAGCCAAATTAGCTCTCACAGGTCTATGGGTCAACATCCCTAGACTTTTTCCAACAGACCTGTGCTAGCGTCCCCAAGATTTGAGCCACTTTTCTAGCACAGAATCCCAAAATTTTCCAAGAACTTGTTATAACCTTCAAAATCCATCAAAGACATGATGACAATATAAAAAAATAAAAAACAAACCTCCAGACTAGGCTTGAGCATCCTCAACCAAGAGTGACATTCTATCAAACACTTGGCATCAATGAAACCTACAGGTCTAGGATATAATACAAAGAATAAATGACTGAAAAAACTTAACAATCATAACCATAAGGATCACCGCCTTCTCCATTGAACTATTATAACATCAATTATGTCGTTCATCCATCCATTTAACAATTACCAGTGAATACATGGAATAACCATGACATGAAATAGTCATTTAGCTATGCTTATAACCACCATAAAACCATATAAATATCATAGATATGACAACCATTAAATCGATATATAAGCCAGTGAAAAAGTAAGAGAACTTAGCTTTTATTAACCATAGGAAAATCTGACCAGGTTTAGGACTTCCACGTACCACTAGACCGTGGACATGGCTGAACCAAATCTCTCTTTCAGCCAGTCAACCCCATGCCATATTCCAAGCATGAATGTGGTATCACATAGAGCAACAATCCATAACAACCAAGGTAATCCAAAAGTTAAACTACTTCCACCCTCATCAAACCGTGATCACACCAGAACCGATGCTTCGATCACAACCGAACTGAACTTGGAATGCCATCCAGAATCCATCACTATCCTTGAGGAATTTTGCATCTCCTTGTCTCTTAATATTTACGGCAATCCAATCCCAAATCACTAGGCCCTAAACTGAGACCAATCTCAAGATTTATCACAATCAAATCCCAGGTCACTAGGCCCTAAACCAAGACCAGTCTCTTAGGCTTTACCACAATCCAAACCTGGATCATTAGACCCTAAACCGAGACTTCTCTCTCAGGCTTTGCCATGTGTCCCACCAAAATCGATCAAGGGATTACTAGGCCTTTGGGAATGAACCTTGAGACCACCTCCACCCCGGATTCTGAAATCCATCCAGCAAACCAAAGCTCAAAACTGAGATAAAAATCCCAACATACTATGGCATCTGGAAAAAGGAAAGGCTAGGGTGAAAGCCACTTTCATAACCCGACAAAACCATGCCACCGACAACAAGAGAACCATACAGCAACATGCAAATCCATGCATGTCCAAATCAAATAGGAAGTCACACATGCAAAAGGTTACCTGCAAATATTCCTGTTGAAGCCACTTGATCTTGCTTTCCTTTCCTTGATCCTTGTTTTCCTTCCCTTCCCTTTACTTTCTCTTCCTTCCTTGATCCAAAGATATAGTGTTCGATGAAAACTCTAAGTGACCAAGAGTGTGTGTGTGTGTGAGAGAGAGAGAGAGAGAATAATGAGAGAACTCCAAACTTGAAATGACAAAAGGTTAGAAAAATAATCCTCAGAAGCCTTTTCATGAGTGAGGCCTCTATTTTCTTCATTTTCTATTATTTTCCTTCAATTTCCTCCTCACATGCAACTTGTGACCTTTCACCTTACTTTTCTCCTAATTTCCTTTAATTCCATAAATAAATGTGCCAAAAATGCTTTTTTGCCTTTTAATTCCTTTTCCTTAGCCTTTGCCAATTTCCGTAGCCAAAACACACATATAGTGGTTCCCACTAGGATATCTTTTCCCAACATTAAGCTTGGAATAAATGTCACTTAACCATCGTCTTATTTTGCCTTTATTAACTTTTATTACATGGGATTTTCACTAGTGTTGTTACAAAACCCCCCCCTTTGGGAAACATCGTTCTCGATGTTAAACCACACCATGACCTCAACAAAATCGCTGAAAAGGAAACATACTGCCCATGGAGCTTTATAAATTAGCTCGTTGCAGTATTTACAATGAAAGACCTGCTTAAATGCAAAACATCACAACAACATGACAATATAAAAACCATAATAACATGATACCCATACCACTTATTGGAGCTTTATAACTTAGCTCATGGCATAATTTACATCCATATAAATATACATACATATACCAATACATCAACAAAACATATGCCAACATATACCAACATCAAACCAAAATTTCTTTGCCTCATCTAACAAACAATGAAGGATACAGGGCCCGCAACTGATCTCCCATCTCTCATGTAGCTTCTTCATGCCCAAAGTGCTTCCACTACACTTTAAATTGTTCTATGTCTCTATTCCTAAGAATGAGATGTTTCTAATGCAATATGCATTGAGGCTCCAATTGGAACTCTCCTTCTTGCTCCACCTGCAATACAGACCAATCAATAACATGATCAACATCCTTTATATACTTCTTAAGAAATGATATATGGAAAAGATCATGGACTTTCATTCTTGGAGGAAGTGCAAGTCGATATGCCACTGGTCCAATTGTCTCAAGGATCTTGACAGGCCTGCAATATCATGGTTCCAACTTGGCACATGAACCAATACTCAAAGATATTTTCTTGGGCTTGATGCGCAAATACACATGATCCCCAACCTGAAACTCTTTGAACATCCTGTTTTGATCCACATAACCCTTTTGTCTATCCCGTTTTGTCTTTAGCTTCTTCTTTATAACCTTCATTTCCTGCTCCAGGTCTGCCAACATATCCAGTCCAATAAGTACCCTATTGACTGGATCACTCCAACTGATGGGAGTGTTACAAGTCCCCCCATATAATGCCTTGAAAAGACTCATCCTCAATGACTCTTGATAACCATTTTTGTATGAGAACTCAAACAATGGAAGATACTCCTCCCATTTCTTTTGTTGATGCATCATGTACCTCAACATATCCTCCAAGATCTTGTTGACCCTCTATGTCTGTCCATATGTCTGTAGATGATAAGTTGTACTAAAGGCCAACTTTGTACCCAAGCCTACAAATAGATCCTTCCAAAACTTGTAAGTGAACTTTTCATCCCTATCCGACACAATTTTCTTTGGAACACCGTACAGTCTCACTATCTCTCTGATAAACACATGTGCTACCTCACTGGCTGAATATGTAGTCTTTACTGGAATGAAGTGAGCTACCTTACTCAACCTGTCAACCACAACCATAATAGAATCATGTTGTTTTACTATCCTTGGAATACTTGTAATGAAATCCATGGAAATGACCTCCCATTTCCATTCCGAAATCGCTATAGGATATATTGAACCACCTAGATGCTTACATTCTGCCTTGACCTGCTGACAATCTAAACATCTAGCCACGAACTTTGCCACATCCTTCTTCATATTCAGCCAATAGTAGAAATTATTTACCATCGTCAATGTCTTTTAATATCCTGGATGACCTGAGTATGGCTTGGAGTGAAACTCTCTCAAGATAAGCTTCTTGAGCTCACTGCAATTTGATACATAAATCATGTCTCTAAATATCACCAAACCATCTTCCATGAGACAATAGTCTGCATCTGGATCACCTATACCCATAGCTGTATTTGTTCTCTGTTGTAGCATATGCATAATATCCATGTATTTGTCATCCCGTTGTCTTGCCTACAAGATCCTATCTTGTAACTCTGTCCCATAAGAGCTCATAGCTGCTATATGATTTACCTGTACCTTCCTGCTAAGAGAATTTGCAACTCGATTCTTCTTCCCTTTGATGTATCTGATCTCAAAGTCAAACTCACTAAGGGTAGCCAACCGTCTAACTTTTTGGGCATTTAGATTCAGCTTATCAAAAAAATATCTCAACCCACTTTGATCGCTCATCAATGTAAACCTCCTACTGAGAAAATATGCCTCCACATCTTCAATGCATGTATAATCATTGCTAGCTCAAGATCGTGTGTTGGGTAGTTTTGCTTGTGCTCATGCAGTGTTAGTGACTCATGGCACACTACCTGTCCTTCTCGCATGACAATTCCACCAAGTCCTCTCTTTCAAGCATTTGTACACACTACAAACTACTTGTTTGGATCCACAATCTTTAACATTGGTGCATGTGTCAACAACTGCTTAAGATTCTCAAAACTAGCCTCACACTTCTTTATCCATTCGTACTTGTTACCTTTCTGCTACAATGGTGTGATAAGATATGCAATGCGTGAGAAGTTCTTGATGAACCTACTATAGTAACCTACCAATCCCATAGAAGATCTCACCTCATCCACATTCTTAGGAGCCACCCACTCCATGATGGCCCTTATCTTTTCTAGATCCACGCTTATGCCATCCTTGGAGACAACATGCCCTAAGTAATGTACCTCAGTATGAAAGAAGATGCATTTGCTATGTTTAGCATACAACTGACGCTCTCTTAGTAATCTCAACACTGCTACTAAATTCTCGGCATGTTTTTCCTCATTCTTATAATATACCAGTATGTCATTAATGAATACAATAACAAAATTGTCAAGATAAGAATGCAACACACTATTCATCAAACACACAAATGTAGTTGGAACATTAGTCAAACCGAATGGGACAACAACAATCTCATAATTCCCATGCCTAGTCCTAAATGCGATCTTGAAGATATCCTCTTCCTTGATGCGTAACTGATGGTATCCCAATCTCGAGTCGATCTTAGAGAACATTGTAGCTCCCTTCATCTAATCAAACAAATCATCAATCCTCAGCAAAGGGTACTTGTTCTTGATTGTTACTTTGTTTAGCTTCCTATAATCAATGCACAATCTATGAGCACCATCTTTCTTCTTCATGACAAACACTGGTGCAACCCAAGGCGATACACTTGGCCTAATGTACCCCTTGTCCAACATTTCCTTTAGCTGCAACTTTAACTCAACCAACTCAGGTGTGCTCATCCTGTAAGGTGCTTTTGATGTTGAAGCTGCCCTTGGCACCAACTCAATAGAAAAGTCTACCTCCCTGTGAGGTGGAAACTATGTAATGTCCTCACGAAATACATCTTGAAATTGCTGCAAAACTAGGTACCTACTTAACACATCGTCATCCTCAACCTCCTTATCCTTGTCACTAGAGATGTGTATTGCAAACATCACACTACCTTTTATGCGATTGCACTTAGCCTACATAGTGGTAACCATCCTCACTGATGTAGGATTCTTCTTCCCTTGCAAAGTCCTATTTTCTCCACTATCATCCACACGCTCAATGGTCTTGTCGAAGAAATCCACTTTGGTTCTGTGAAGGTATAGCCAATCCATACCCAAAAGCATACTATACGATCCCAATGGAAATACATTCAAATGGGTTGTTGCAGGCATACCATTTAACTCAAAATGCATAATCTCTTACCCAATGGTGAACTCTCTTATTCATACTTGTATCCAACTGTACTAACCAAGATTCTGCATGCACTTCTTTTCTCAAACCACACTTATTCACCAAGTCAGGATTAATATAACTATAGTTAGATCCAAGAGCAATCCAAATAGAAACAACTTGATCACAAATCTTACTATCCATCTCAATGATCGATGCCTAATGATCTACCTGCCTGTTGTTCATAGTTGCATAGATATGAGGGATGCTATGACCAACATCACCAAATGTATGTGCCTCCTGAACACTATAGATATGGGGTCTACCACCACTCTAATAACGTGGAAAATCCCTCTTACGATGATCCTTACCACATATCCAATGCTGCAATGGTTCCCTACCACCGCCTCTAGCTTGCTGCTCTCCACGTCTCTTCTTAGCTGTATTGAATCTCTTTTAAGTTTCTCACTTTCATCTTGAGGTCTTCCTCCCTTTGGTGGTCATTTTCCTTTAGCTTTCTCATTTATTTTCAAGTCATGCTTAGGCTTAACTTGTGTTTTGATTGTTCATAACAATGCTTCAAATTTCAGATGGCCTCCTCCAACGATCTAGGCTCATTGAACTCAATTTGGTCTCTGTATGCAACTTCCAGTACACTAATAAATCTCTTAACCTTAGCTTTCCCCTCCCAAAGGTAAGGCACATATCTCAACAAATCCAAAAATATGATAGTATACAATCATCATATGTCATAGAACCCATCCGCAACTCATACAAATCCTTAGCTATGTCATCATAGTACCTCTCTGACAAGTACTTCTTCTTGAAGAGCCTTTCAAATGCATGCCAAGTCAAATATTCCTCATGTATACATTTTTCATTCTTCATGTCTTCCCACCAAATATCTGCTTTACCTTTGAGACTAAAAGTGGCTATCTTTGCTTTCATGTTTTCTGAATAATCATGCAATTGGAAGAATTTATTCATACCTAGCAACCATGCTTCTCCATCATGTGATTTATTCATCTCTCCATAAAAGGTAGGTGTCTTTGCCTTCTTAAACTCACCTAGAAAGTATCCCCTATCACTCGTCCTAGGATGATAACGATGACGATCATGATACCTATCATAACCATAATTGGAATAGTACATGTGTCGATCATTTCTCCTATCCAGAACATCCAACAACCTGCCATCTCTAATGGTGTCAGATATGGCTGACCTGTGTCTACTAGGATACCTACTTCCATATGCCCATTAGTTATGTACTCATGTCCATGGTTGATTCAAAGTGGTCATTATTGCTACAAATATGACAAACTCTAAAGTAGTATCACATTCACCTTTGCTTGTTTCTGTTGTTCCTGCATGATTTTGTCATTGTCTTCTTTGCAACTCCTTATTTATTCCTTTAGGCTTCTCAATGTGTCTACAAAGTCAGAAGAGTTCCCCTCACCACACCAACCATCTGATGCATAGGGAGATTCTATGTAGTCTACCACTTTTCTAGACATCTGATATGTTTCCTGCAAGACATACTATGTCATCTAAATCAAATCATAATAAACCAACATACCTTAGCATAATTCGGGGAGGATACCTTGTTTGTAAGATCATCAAATTATCATGATACATGTATAACATAATCATAACATCATATAGACATATATCGAATAAGTGTATCAACACATAAACATCATTCTATCTAGGGTCCAGTCATCAATGCATGGCCATATCAACAATGCATGCTATGACCTCATACATGAAAACAACCATTACTCCATTGCACACATTTCCACATGAAAATATCAACATTCATAAGAAATTCCTAATAAACTACACATATATATGAATGCATGTGGTCGAGCATAAACGATCAATTCTTGTAATCAACCTACAAGACTGATACATGTAATCAAAACATTCAAGAATGCACATGACATGCAAGGATGTAGTCAAGCGGTAGAGCTTGAAGTAAATGGCATAAGGTAGCTTGTCATCTATCTGGCCTAGAGCTTCTCCTATGGCTTTGTGAGAGGCATTAGCATGTATATGAAAAGGAAGAGCCCAATTTGGGCCCCAAAGAATAGGCACAGTAGTCAACTTGTCCTTTAGGGTGTCCAAGGCTTCTTGACAGCTTTCTAACCATAAAAATTCGGAGTCTTTGACCAATCACCCAAATAAAGGAGAAGCTAACTTGCTAGAATATTTTATAAATATCCTATAGTATCCGGCTAAACCTAAAACAAAATTGGCATCCCTCTGTTTTTGTGGAATCAGGACCCTTTTGATGATGGCTATCTTATTTGGGTCTACCTGCAGTCCTTCCTGGGATATTTAGTGACCTAGAAAAGTCCCTGTAGTCATCAAGAACTCACATTTTTTGGAACTAAGGGATAATTTCATTTCAATGCATTTATTCAGCACCTTACCCAGGTTAGAGAGAGCCTCCTGGAAATCACACCCATAGGGTGTAAATTCATCCATATAAATTTCTACTGCATCATGGACTAGCTCTGCAAATATACTCAGGACTACCCTCTAGAAAGTGGTAGGGGCATTACATAGACCAAAAGAAAGGACCCTATAAGCAAAAGTAACCCAAGGACAAGTGAAGGTGGTTTTATCATGGTCCTGTGGGCTAATATGGATTTGATTGTACCCGCTAAACCCATCTACGAAAGAGAAAAGCTTTTTCCCTGCTAGGCCATCTAACACTTGGTCAATGAAAGGTAGAGGGAAATGGCCCTTCTTTGTTTCTTTGTGTAACTCTCTATAATCAACACAAATCCTCCACTTTCCATTTTTCTTTGGAACCAACACCAAAGGATACACCCACTCACTGTCCGAGATAGGATAAATGAATCTTGCATCCAACAGCTTTTGCAACTCTTCTTTGACTATATCCTTGAGAGCTAGATTCATGCTCCTTTGGGGTTGTTGGACTGGTTTGCAACCTTCTTTGATGTAAATGTGGTGGGTGCACACCGAGGGGTGCACTCTCTTCATCTCTTTGTAGTTCCAAGCAAAGGAATCCAAATTCTCTCTTAGCATATTACATAACTCTTCTTCTTGGTGTACAGAAAGAGAGGGGTTGATCTTCAATATTCTTTCAAGGCTGAATTATATTGTCTTGACACACATAGGGTTTGATTCAGCTAAGCATAGATCAATCCAATGGTTGTTCTTAGTTTCCTTCACTACTTCCTCTAGAGATATGGTGTTGGGAGTTGGATTTTGGAGGATGTGTTCAATCAAATCATCTTCATCAAGTTGTCCTTCTCCCATGGCAGTTTCTAGAGTATAGAGTTGGGCAGGGTAGACTTCATCTTCTTCCTCCTCTTCTAGCCATAGAGGTAAGTCATGTTCTAAATATGGCTGAGAAAGAGGGTACAAGACCAACTACTTGGATAGATGCCCATTTTTTATAGTCATGTTTCTAGCCCTGTAGCTGATGTAGGCATCTGCAGTGGCTAACCAAGGCCTCCCAAGTATGAGAGGATAACCATTAAATTTGGTCTTAGGCTGGAGAACTAAGAAGTTTGTAGGGTACTCTCAGCAGTTAATGGAGACCATCACATGCTTAACAATCCCCTTAGGGCTACTGTGGATTGGTCTACAAGCTGCAAGACTATCATGGTCTTTCTTAATGAACCCTAGAGATTCAGCTTGAGTATGGTGTCCCTAGTCATTACATTAATGGCAGCCCTAAGATCAATCGAGGTATGTGGGGCAATGGTGCCATTGATGTGTACATCTACTACATGAATTCCGGGGTCTAAATACTTTGCGCAAATTTCCTGCCCCAACATTAAGTCAGATAGTTGTCCAATGACATTAATGGTAGGGGTGTCTCTTTTTTGCCTCCCTGGATGTTTGAAACACTTCTCTTTAATCAATTTTTTGTAAATAGGTACATCCTTAATAGCCTGGAGAAGTGGAATTTTGACACAGATTTTTCAATTCACTCAGAAGTTCATTCTCTTCTGGGGTATGCTGGACTGGATGAGTTAATCGTTTAGGAAAGGGTGGTGGTTCACTCTAGGCATACTTTCCTCTCTTTCCTCCTCACTCTCCCTTGGTGTATATGGAGGTTGGTTATCTGGGAGCACTTTCCCAGACCTAAGGTTGATTTCCTAAATTTCCACAACATAAGCAGGGTAGGATGTCTCTCCACTGTAGACCTGTTGTGCCTATCTATTGTTCGGGTTCAGGTTTGTTTGGGTAGGCATATGAGGTTGTTTAGGTGGAGCAGGGTGTGAAAGTTGTGGTTGAGTAGGAGGTGAAGGAAATAAAGCTGGAGCATTGTTGTATGGGGGCCTCCACCCCTGGGGTGGTGCATTCCACTGAGGTTGTGGAGGGGTATATGGATGAAATGGCTGGTTGGTCGACTGGGAATGGTACTGACGTGCAAAAGACCAGGGAGAAGTTGTAAACCAGGAGGGATGAGCAGGGGGGCCCAAAAGGGAGTGGATGTCTTTTTGTTAGGGTTGTAATATGCATAGGATGACCCTTGCATGCCTTGTTGGTATGGTCGAAGTCCATGATGCCTCCTTTGATTTACGTAGCAGAGTTGTTCAGTCACCTCTTCGGTTCCCTAATACACAACTTTTAGTCCAAGTGGAGAAGGGCACTTTTCTGTGGAGTGTTTTTCTTCATAGGCCAAGCAGATTGATATGATTTTTAATGGACATTCATTCCTAGGGTGCCTCCTTCTGCATCTAAGGCAGAAGATGACTAATGCTATCTCTTCTTGCTCCTTCTTCCTCTTGATTTTCATAGTGTCCATATGTAAGGAAAGGGTTTGCAACATTTCACTCTTAAAATCTTCCAACATGTTTCCAATTTCACTTTTTTATAGATGTGTTCGGAGAGGACGAGCTGGCCACTGTTTAGCTAGCCCTACCCTTTTTTATAGCTGCCCTATAATGGTTCTTAAAAACGGTCTTGATATCTTCATAGGGTAGTTGGTAGATGTCCCATCCTGATAGCAAGTTTAGCGTATCCAGGAGATCTTCCCTAATCCCCCTAAGTAGGACTAGCTTAAGTGACTCATGATCAAGTGTGCATTTGGCCCTTTTATAACTGAGCTGGAATATTTTCTCATAATCCTCTAAGGACTCATCATGCCCCAAGGTCATTCTAAAAATTTCATCTTTGGTGTCTTTGGACTTGCACTAGTCCCTATACTTGTTGTTGAAAGTTTGTTGCATCTAAGCCCAGGTGGTGATACTAACCCCAAGTAAACCCATGAACTAGCGCAAAGTTGCATCCTTGAGAGTGGATGGGAATAATTTCAACTTTTGATCATGAGTGGTGTAATCGTAAGTTTTTCATATGACAACAAATTCAAACAAGAAAGTATCTGGATCTTCTGAGGTTAGGCCATGGAAGTGAGGAAGAGTAGAGGGGCTTATGTTTTTCATCTTGGCATCCCCATTGGTTTCTTTGATGGGAAAAGCACCCTCAATTATTTCTCTATCTCCCCTTTCATTTATATTTTTAGCCATTATGTCAGTTGGAATGGTTTCTTCTTCTTCCTCTATAGTCTCTTCAAAAACCTCTGGTTGTTCGCCTAATGGGTCCTCTAATTCACAGCCACCGAAGAAGAGGGAAGGTTGGTTGTTTGAAGTGGTGGGGGTCTTTGGTAGAAATTTTCCTAAGTTATCCCTATTCCTACGAGGCATGAAAGAAGTGTTTGTTTTATTTTTCAAGCTTTAAGACTAATTGCAGAGTGGAAAAGAAAAATTGAATTGAAACTAAATGCTGAATGAAATCACTCGCAGAATGGAAAGGAAATAAAACCATATTACAACTACCTTGCAAAAATGAAACTAATAGCAGAATGCAAGAGATAAGAAATGGAAGAAAGAAAACAGAAATCACATCTACTTAGACAGCTCCCCGGCAACAACGCCAAAAAGTGATGAGGACGAGTATTGCAGCAAGAATGTTGCAACTCCTGGGGCTACCAACTTTACTTCATCAACCCAGGGTTCATACAAACTTGGAGGTGATAGTGTTGTATACACAAATAGATGCAATGGGTCCACTCCTTTTCATTGCTGAGTTGGGCGATAGACCACTAGGGTTTCTCAAACCATCTTTCTATTGATTTAGAAGAAGTTTGATTACCAACTGAGAAAGGAGAATTTTACCCTAATTGAGAGGATTGAAATGCTACCTACTACAGTAATGAAAGACTGAAATAGATGCCTAAAACACACAACTCATCTAGCTATTTGTTAATATACCTTGATTCAAAAGAATTATAATCTAATAACTGTGAAGTCCTAACTAACCTAAGCATGAAACCTAATCTAATCAAACACTTAAATGTTGTGTATAGAATAAGCATAACAACTTTTTCTTTTTGTCTTTTTGTGAAAAGATGAATTCTAAACCCTCTTGATTGCATGACAGGTGGGATAGGTGTAAAGGGAGATGGTTGTGATGGGTCAAATGGTTTGGGAGGCAAGCAGGGGTCTTCTCCTAGATTTCGTGATGTATTTCTCACAAATCGGGCTCAAAATAGGCCACTACAAGTCGTCCTACAAGATGTCATAATCCACCTACAGATCCCCTATTTTCCTACTGTAACAGGTTGACAGCATAAGGAGTGATTTGGATAGCAGTATGGAGCTTAGGGAAGGTGAGTGATGGAAGGAATAAGGCAAGGAAGTGGTTGGGACTCACTCATAACTCAAATCGAAGTTGTATGATGATTGGATTTGCTTAACAAGCATGGCAAGCTGTCCTTGTGAAATGATAACTCAGATTGTGAACTTAGTGGCCTTTGGCGATCATGGGTAGGTATGGTTTTGCTGTGAATGATGATACGATTTCTTCCTGCAATTTGGAAACTCCTGCAACATACACATTGTTGTTGACATTTATCCATAAATCATTTCAGAACAAGAAAGCTTTACAACAACATAGGAAAACATAATTTCATCATTTATTTTCCTACTTCATGCATGGAAATGCTTGAAGCCTATTACAAAAGCACCATGAAATCTAATACAAAGCTTAAGAGATCAGAAATGACAACTACAACCTATCTTCTAAACTGAAAGATGCTGACCTACTTAGCATAAAAACCCTAAATTTAATAAGAAACTAGAATTTTGTCTTTTTGGGCTGAATGGGAGTTTTTCCTCAAACCATGGTCCCTAAAGGGAGGAAAGAGGTAATATCTAGCTGTTATCAGACTTTTTTGATATTTCCTTATCTCTCTAAAGCTGCTGTGAAAGCTATGCACAAATGGAAGAAAACTAATCAAATTCACCAATACTTGCAATGTAACAATGCTAAAATCAATTCAACAAGTAATCTATGAAATAACCTAAGCATACAAATGTAATAAGAGGAACCTCTGCTACTAGGGTTGGGCCCTAAACCAAGAGATTCAACCCTCTGAGCCAACTCAATGCTGGATTAAGGGAATGCTCATTTTCATTAACATATCAAAAAATACATAACAATGTTTTGTCACAATCCTTCAACTTGAAAGTGCTTAGCTATGTTGCATAAAAAAATCTGAATCCTAATGAGGCTCTAAGCCTCCTTATTTATAAAACTGAATTTTCCAACAACTTCCTTAAATCTATGGAGTCTTGGCTCCCAATCTCAAGATTAACTGGTTCTTAACTATCACTGGCTCGGCTCCCAATGATCCTCATGACTCAGCTGCCTGCAATTCCGAGCTAGTGTGATTTGATTGAGGGATCTTTGAATGAGTGAGGATTTAATGAGGGAGATCCATCTCCTATAATCTCTCCTTCTTGTCTTCATTCGAGTTCCTATACCTTAATTAGCCATAATTTTTTTCCAAAAACCTCCAATCAATGCACATTAGACCACTAGACATAACATCTTACTTTTACTCATCTCATTAAGCAAAATATAATAAACATGTAAATAATGACGAGAATAGTTGATTTTAGTAAGCGTGGAGGTGTATTAAGGTCCATATATTTTACCCAATGATGAGCCTCATCAATATGTAGAGTCATCTTATTGACCACTTCTGATTGTCCATATATTTGGGGATGAAAGGCAATTAGTTTGGTCAATTTGCTATCCATCAGAGACCATAGGTTAGACTAGAAGGTATTGAGGAACCTCATGTCCCTAACTGAAATAATGGTTCAAGGTAGTAAAAAATGAATTGGAACACACTCAAAGAAGTGTTTTTCAATGACTTCAACTATGATATCCTTATTGTATGGTGCGAAAATGGCCACCTTAGAGAACCAATCAACAAGCTACCATAAACAAATAATCATTACCATGTTTGGTGGAGGGAAAATCTCACATGTAATAGATGGAGAATGACTCCCAGGGCTTGTCTAGAGTAGGTAGAGGAGTGTATAACCCCCACTTCATGATGTTTGGTTTAGAAATAACCTAGGTAGTGCATGATATGATATATCGGTGGATGCCTTGTTTAAGATTTGGGTAGTAGAAATACTTGTTAAATATTATTATTATATTCTCCACACCAAAGTTCTCTACCACTTGACTATAATGTGCCTCCTAGATTAATTTGGCACACTTGCTTGAAGGAACATAAAGGTGTCTTGGGTAGCATAAGAGTGCATTATGGAGGTGGAAATTTGAGACTTTACTTCCTACGATCAATGTTTGTTATGTGGCATAAAATTTAGAGTCGCTATTGTATAACTGTGGCCAGCTATATGTCTCGTTTCCACAAGGGTTAAGAATTGTGGTTAACACCACATACGGTAGTTAACTAAGCAAGTATGAAAATGATTGGTGCTTCCTTCTTGTATTTGATGTTCATGTGGAATTGTTGTAGGTATGTGAACCATTTTTTATGGAAGTTATGTTGTAACTTTCCTTGTGTCTGCCTGAATTGTATAGGCTTGTGATCAGTGTGGATGATCATTTCCTTCCCCATAATATACGACTCCCATTACTGACATGCCTACAATATGGGATACATCTCCTTGTCATATGTGGGCATCTTTAGAAATTATCAGAGAGTCTTTCACTATGACCACTAGATGTCCTTGCTAAGTGAGGAATGCATTAATAACATAGTCAAAGGCATCTATCTTAATCTCAAATCATTATTGCAAGTCTGACAGAGTGATTACTAATGTGGACCAGAGATAGTGTTTTAGATCCTTGAATGTGTTATGTGGTGACATAGATTAGGAAAAGTTTGCTTTAGCTCATCCCTTGGTCACTTGACTTAAGGGTCAAGTAATGCCTAGGAAGCTACAGAGAGCTTTGTTAGAGTCACCACAACTAATTAAATTTGAATGACATGGATCTTGGTTGGGTCCATATGCACCCCATGTTCATCTATGATGTATCCCAAATATTGAAATATCTACATGCCAAATGAGCATTTATCCATATTGACATATAAGTTAGGTTGTGATAGGGTGCTTAGGACCTGTTGAATGTATTGCAAATGTTAAGCCTATGTTTTGTTGAAGATGAGGATGTCATCAAAATATACAACCACAAAAGAGTTCATGAATAGTCATAGGATATCCTCTATCATCCTCATGAACATTTTTGGAGCATTATTCAAGCCATAGGGCATGGAAAACCACTTAAAAAGTCATTCTTTAGATTTTGAGGTTGTCTTCCATACATATGTTTGTTTAATTGGAACCTGTTGGTAGGTAGAACTCAGATCAATCTTACTAAATAACTTGGCACCCTTAAGTTGATGAAGAAGATTGTCAATCGGGGGATCAATCGTCTATTCTGGACAATGATTTTTTTCATGGTTTTATAATCAATAAAGAGTCTCCATGTCCCATCCTTCTTTTGCACCAACATAATTATACTTTTGCAAGGTGATGAGCTCGGTTGAATGTGGCCCTTTTGGATGAGCTCATGAATTTAGCATTTTATTTCCTCATTCTCCAAGAGAGAAAATCTATATATTGGGCCATTAGGTAAACGATCACAAAGTATCAAGTCAATTGAATGTTTGACCTAGCAGTGCAAAGGAACCCTGATAGGTAGAGCGAAGATATATTTGTATGTGTCTACAATATATTTGTATGTGTCTACAATCTTGTCAACATACTTCTATTGTGTAGAGAGACCCCATGACGAGGCTATGGTGGTTGCAATGACCTTCCTTTCACCTTCTGACCAAACCATGAAGAGGATAAACTTTGCAATACGAGAAATGACTTTTTGACATTGTTTTGCTTAGATCAATGAAACTACAATAGTTGAAACTACCTATGGTACCCTATAGAGTTAACCTCCTCGAATAACAATGACACTATAGGGATGAGATTCACAAACAACATGGCAACTACACATAAGTTTGTTTTAAAAGAACATAAAAACTTTGAGTGGGACCACATGACAAAGTAACTCATCTTTAAAGGGATTGATCTCGTAGGACAGGTAACGTTTCTGGATGACACAAATATATTTTCCATCACTTAACCAACTAATGGTTTATGGTTGGGAGGTGTGGCACTATCAGTGGCTTTAATCTCTTGATGACCTCGAGAAAGATCAGGTTCTTCTCACTCCCACTGTCAACAATGAAATGTAGTGGGGTCTCCTTCACCCACATTTGTGAGTGAAAGAGGCACTCCCCCTCTTTAGGCTCCTTTGGCTCTTATGGTTCAAACTCTGTGGTTGTGATCATAGTGTTGGGTTATGCATTGATGATTCAATTTATTTCATCTTATTCTAAATCAAAATTAAATCTAGATTCTATTTCTTTTTCTTTAAGCTCAACTAACAATGATTGTTTCAAGTGATGTTCATCAGTGTTGTGCCAGGAGATTTTGTGGAACTTGCACCACTTTCCAATGTCCTTTTTTGACTTCCCATTACCTTTCTTTGCTTGTGACTTGGGGTTTGTTGTCTTGAGGTCTTGAGGTTGGCTCTCCTTGCTTTGTCCCTTGTTTAGGGAGTTTAGGCCACCTTTTCCAAGATTCTATTGCAATGGATTTGTAGATCTAAACTCCCATTTATCCCTCAACTTCAATTTATGCCTAATTTTAACATCATATCTATAAGTGACTCCTAGTAAGGAGATTCCCTAGAAATCCATCTCTATTTATATATACATGTGCATACCACTATGCTACTTCAGAACTAGGTGCCACTCATACTCTATGATACCTAGCTTCGAGCACAAGGTGTAGAAAATATTAGTGAACTTTGGAACCATCTGGTCTCTCACCTATCGAAAAGTTGTCCACCTCATGTATCGGACATCATAGTTCCCATTTAGGGTATAATTCCTCCTTAAAGGGCATTAGCAAAAGCTTTCCAAGTTGGCATGACCTTGAATATCACAAAATCTTCTTCATTATATCTCTCCTAGTAACATTCCTACCAATGTTTGACATGTGAAATGGATTTTAAGAGTGCAATGGTGATCTTTTCATTGTTGGAAAATGTTTGGACAACGTAATAGCCCTCTAATAGATTTGACCATTTATCTAAAGCATCTATATCTATTTCACCTTCAAATAAGGGGATATCAAAGTTAGCTTATATCTTGAAGGGTGTCACACCTGTAAAATTACCGTTGGTTGAAGGTGTCTTGGCGGATGTTGGTAGTCATTGAAGGACCTAGGCAAATTGTCGATTATCTCATACCTTTATCACACTAGTGCTTCCTCAAGCAACAACTTGATAGGATATCCTACTCAGTCATCTCTCTTTTCTACTGTCATTGAAGGCCACTTGGATTGGCGAAAGTGATTGTTCTCAAGTGAAACTAGCTCAAGACCCAACTTTCATTTTTACAGATTTGCATGAAGTTGTTGAGGAATCAGAGGGTTGTCGAAGGACTCCAGGAGTTGATAGACTCCTGTGCTGATAAAGAGGTATCGCGAAGTGATCTGCGGGCAGTGAACAATTTACATTGGCACAAGAAGAGAATGGGGAAGAAAATTAGGTTAATTGCGCTGATCAAGGAATATGATATGGATCGGGTAATCTTGGATTTAGGATCCAAAGTCAACGTGTTACTAAGCAAACTTGGGAGTCAATGGAAAGACCAAAGATGTAATGGTTGCCAATACAGTTGAGGATGGATAACCAACAAAAGATCGTCCCTATGGAAAGGTCACCTGGTGTCATAGTAGACATCAAAGGAGTTTGAATCATTGCAGACTTCAAAGTGATTGAAATTGTAGATGATAACAATCCTTATCTGGTGTTACTTGGATTGGTTTGAGCCTTCAATAATTTGGTGATAATCAATATGAAGAAGAGACAAATGGTGTTCGAAAGAGACAATATTAGGGTCATTGTCCCTCTAGACCCCTCAGAAGGACTGCGCTATACAGAGCCTATGTGGGATGAGTACTGTGACACAGATGTCGACAACATTTATTAGATAATAGCTAAGGAAGATTGGATTAATCCTATTACAAATGACAAATTGTGCTGGGAACATGACAGTTCTTGTACTTCAGATTCCGATGAAGAACTGGAAAATTAGCAATGGTCGTAGAAATGAAGTCTCACAGAACTGGAAGTCTTGGGTTCAACTAGGAAAGTCATCGGTTCAATTCCTTGTCTCGGTCGAGGTGATATATTGGACATAATGAAGATGTAGTCCTACCAAACTTACAAAAAAAATGAGATAAAAATAAAATCTAAAATTAAAATTAAAATTACTAATAATAAATCATTATTATATATTTACTTTAAAAAATGTGTAAATTAAAATATATCTATTAGTTTTTAAACTCGTCCTTACAATGTAACAACATGATTTTATAATTTGTTATGTGATATTTAATTAGTTATGATATACAAGAATAAATATTATAATATGATTTAAAAATAATTTGGAATATTCTTAATTATATCTACCAGTTTTATTCTAATCTAATTTTCATTTTTGTAATTTTAAACTAACATTTACTTTTATATATACCCAATATAAATATAATATTATTTTGAATTAACTAATAACAAATAAATTATTATACAAATTATCCCATTACAAAAATATATTTTATAAATAGTTAAACTTGAATTAAGATTTAAAATAAGAACCAACATAAAATCGACCTGCCTGTTTAAAATATGATGGCTGAGTATCCACATTTGAGAGTCACAAATTTGGTGGCTATGCTAGGTTTTAACTCACAACAAACTAGTTAACACAAGAAGTAGCTAGTTTTTACCTAATTAGTGTTAAACGAACTAGTTAACCCAAGAAGTCGTTGGTTTTTAAATAGTTAAACTTGAATTAAGATTTAAAATAAGAACCAACATAAAATCAACCTGCCTGTTTAAAATATGATGGCTGAGTATCCACATTTGAGAGTCACAAATTTGGTGGCTATGCTAGGTTTTAACTCACAACAAACTAGTTAACACAAGAAGTAGCTAGTTTTTACCTAACTAGTGTTAAACGAACTAGTTAACCCAAGAAGTCGTTGGTTTTTAACTCACAGCGAACTAGTTATCATAGGAGATAGTCGTGGGAGGATTGTCAGAGGTCTCCATCAACGTAAACGTTTAAACGTTCACATTCTATTTAAAAAAAAACATTCGTAGAATGGAAAATAAGTCGGTGATTGGTTGTTGAAAATGGGATATAAATTTCATACGCAATGCAATATATTTTGGTCATGTATACACGGTTGTTCTTAACTGCAATATATTTATAAAAG
>APFE030915146.1:137695-149144 GCA_000404065.3 Pinus taeda | reverse complement strand
AATTAAAATTAAATAGAAAAAAATAAAGATAGAAAAGCAAGTTAATATGATCTCATAAATTTAATATGACATTCTTTAAATAAGTTAATAAGTAATTTGTGATTTAAAAAACACTCAGAGTATTAAAATATATTGGAAGATTTTAATTATTAAAAGATTAATAATGTTTGATAAGTATGTGTATTTCAAAATGAGCCTTTTCACAATTTTAATGTAGAGAATTAACTTCCATAGAATATGTTAGAACATTCATAATGGTACTCACATATCAATGATTATGTTCTTTCAATGAATTATGATTATTATAACTATAACCCAAACATATCTATATATACTATTATAACCTCTAAGTACTTAAGTATACCTCTTTCAAACGCATTGATAAATTTAAACCTCAAATCTCTTAGAACATTCATAATGGTACTCACAGATCAATGATTATGTTTTTTCAATGAATTATGATTATTATAACTATAACCCAAACATATCTATATATACTATTATAACCTCTAAGTACTTAAGTATACCTCTTTCAAAAGCATTGATAAATTTAAACCTCAAATCTCTTGCTACATAACACTTTTTTTTCATCATGCAAATTAAATTATATCAATAATTTTAAAAATAAATTATTATTATTATTATAACATTCATTCTTCATCAATTTATCAATACCCATTAACATTTATTTTAAATAATATTTTTCTATTTTTTAAGCATAACAAAGTTAATTAATTTCTGCTTCCTATGTCTATTTGTTACTTATCTTATAGTGCTTAATTTTGACTTAACTTACCTGCTCACATTAGCTTAGTATTTTCAATACTATTCCTGTCACTGAGTGGTTCCAAACCGTAATGTATCAGCCACCCCATCCATTAATCCAGTGGAAACTCGCTACCTTATTTTTGCCTTGATATTTCTCATCGCGCCCGCTCCTTCGTGGGGGCCAGAATCTAAAATGCACTGCATCCTGTTGTTTACGGGCGGGCCAGAATCTAAAATGCACTGCATCCTGTTGTTTACGGGCTCCCTTAGTTGCGCTTGAACTTTAATAATAGTGGGGGGAGAGAAGGAAGCTCTAAATCATAGTGGATTATCATGTTATTATTGTCCACTGTATATTCAATGAACTCGGCTTCATGATTAAATATTTATTTAGAGGACAGGCTTGAGATTTTGCGTACTAACTATGTAGTTCATGTGGCTTGAGAAATCCCTCTCTCAAATAGGCTATGATCATTAACTAATTTCTTCACAGATTTATTGATGGCACATAATGCCTCTGCCATGGGCTGGAGAGGGTGGCGACATTAATAAGCATATTTTGTTTCATATAGGCTTTAGATTTTCCACTCACGGAAACATAATTCTGCTAGGGTGATATTTACGATTGGAATTAGAATGGCATTCTGTTAGGTTGATATTCACGATTGGAATTAGAATGGCAATAAGCGAGATGGAAGGGGATTTTATATAGAAAGTTCTCATAATTGGTATGATGTCGGAGGGAGGGTTTTAATCATGGTGTGATATTCACGATTGGAATTAGAATGGCAATGAGAGATGAAAGGCATTTATACGGAAAACTCACACAATTGGCATTTGGAATTAGCTGGATGACATTGATGGTAATAATATTATTCGAGACTCACAAGGTACCTGCATCAAAGAAAATAAATTTGTATATTAAGCATATTTTCTTTCATATAGGCCTTAGATTTGCCACTCATTGAAAGTGTAGAGTTTTTAAGGCAGGATTATATTTTGTTATTAATTGTGAATTATTCATTATGTATGATTCTCTAAGGTATCTATGGTGAAAATTTTCTTAGTTTTTTCTTTCTTTGAATTCCTATAATTGTATTAAATTGTTTCATAAATTAAACTTAAATTGTTTCATAAATTAAACGTATTGCACAATATAGCCTCTCAATCTTGGTTTGTAGCATGGGAAGAAAAAAAAATGAAGAATGTACTTTTTTGTGAGATGTGGCGTGTTACACATGTAAAAGGATTCATTGCTTCCAATGGTGGGGGCATTGCTATAGTGTTTGCATCAAGGCAGATAGGTACACATTTCACCTTTGCTTGTTTGTTTTTCCTTTTTCTTTTTCATGCTTTGGGAAACCTTATAAGCTCTAGTTCAATTGTTGCATGAAATAGCAAAAGTGAATAAATATTATTTTAGTTGGAAAACAATTTTCACATAAATAATATATTCTACGGTTGATATATTTTTATTTCTGCAAGATTGTTTGTAAGCCAAATGTTAAAATTAGATGATTCTATTTATAGAAAAGAATAAATAGTACTAACACCAAGAATTTTATGTTGGTTTTATATTATACATTCTAAGTATTTTTGTAAATATAATGACCACAAATAGCCATACACCATAGATTAAAATAATCCATTTGCTTAGATGTTTCATAATTTTAAACTTAGATGATGAATCAAATGATGGCACATGCATCACATGTCTAAATTCAAGGTGTTAAATGCCAAATTTTAGCTAAGGGTTGTAGATCTTCTTATCACGCATACCATCACTTCTTGATATAAAGTCGCAAAGCTCAAGCAAGGCTTTGGTGTAATTAAGAGGGAAGCCACTATCACCTCACCAACCTTTTTCTACAGCTTATGTTGGCTCTCCTTCGACTCAAAGGGGTCTGTTATGAATATAATTATGTAAAAATAATAATATAGATAATAAATAATAATCACAATAATATGTAATTAAAGTAATAATTAGTTAAACAAAGAGGCATGTCTAAAGAGACATGACCATTCATAAAGGCACACCTGCTTAGCATATATAAACAGGTCCCTCACTCTCAACTGTATCATCATTTTTATTCATACATTTTAATATACATTCTTGTATCCTCGATGGAGATCTACATATTCCAAATCTTCTAAAGTATTTAACCTGAAGAAAAAACTTTGTTCATTCCATATGGTATTAAAGTTGTTGGATCCTCTGAATGCTTAATTGTTGCACAAAGGTACATTCTCGATCCAGATCCTTAGCCGTCAAAATTTGTCAACCTTGCTGTCCTTGAAGCATTTCGCTACCAAAATTTGGATTTTCTCCATATTGCCATTTAGGCCTTTGGCCATTTAAAAAAAATTATTAAAAAAAAAAAACAAAAAATGAGTCAATACATATTGGAAAAAAAAAGTCTAACTAAAAAAAATAAAATTATAATCTATATATATATATATATATATATATATATATATATATATATATAAAAACAAAAGTTTTTATATATATTAAAAAAGAGGAAAAGAAAAGTCAAAACGACTTACCTAGCCCCATCGTAGCTCTGCCTACCATTCGCAACTGTTGGTACCTAGCAAAACATCAGTCAAATCGCCTGGTTTTTGGTTGCCTTCCCTACAGCCACCATCTTCCCATGTTGTTGCTATGCGACTACACACTGCGAAAATCCTTATTCCACTGTCTCTCTACGATGTTACCAACAGACTGTTGTTGATTTCATTCACCACCTCCTTTGTTCCATATTCGTTGTCGCCAACTCAACTACATTCAACTTACTATCATCTTATGAAACACTATCCATCATCCACGGTCTTCTACAAGTCACCACACACAATTGTCGCCACTTGGCTGATAAAAATCTACAACCTTCTGCTTAGTTGCCTCAATTCCACCCATCATAGTCCACCCATGCCTTGTCCACCACTGCCGCACAACAGACCTTCTACACACCCACTGCATCCACACTCTACCTCCCTCCCGCTGAGTCACCATTTCCACAGCCATCATTGCTTCGAAGTGTTGTTGCCACCCACAACCGCACAACTCCCACCAACAAGTCATCGTTGTCTCTTGCAGTACTCGCTCTACTACTGGAAAAACAACTTTTCCATCACTAATCTCCTCTTGTAGCCAACCACTATTATTGTCTGCCCTTGAGATTCCTAGACAAATGTCGTGACTGCCTCTATCGCCTCCGTCTTGTGCCACCACAGCGAACCAATTCACCTTGACCTATGCTCAGTTAAGCGATCCATCACTCTATCACAACTAATGTATCCATGATAGTCAAAACCACCGACCCCACCGTTGAAACAAGGCCTCTGTTGTCTGCCCAATATTTATATAATTAAGCCCACTCGAACATCTTGTAGCATATCATCATCTGTACGACCATTAGTCTATATAACATTTAGTCAATTACTTGTTCAATTAACCATTCCACAAATTGAAATTTCGATGTATTAGTTCATTGTATCGAGCATATTTTTCAGTCACACCCATCTGTATGGTCACGACCATACATCTGAGGAAATTAATCATAGTTAGCAATGTTATATTAAGATATTTTAAGGTGTGTTGAAAGTCATACAAAATATTTAAAAGGAAAAAAAGAAAAAGACTATTATTACAAGGCTTAAAGGGGGTTATTATTAAACCTTAAAGCTCATCGACGAACACAAAAGTAGTCCATTTCAAAAAAAAAAAAAAGATAATGGAGTCTAACTAGGAAATAAAGGAAGGAAAATTTTTAGAAACCTTACCCAGCTATGCTAAAGTGCCATTTAAAATTAAGGGAACACTTGTAGGAAAAATGTTACTATTTATATCTCTTTCGTTAAAATTAATGATATAAACCCTAAAATTGCAAACCAATTGGTGATTCTTGAGTTAAAAATAATTGAAAAATTAGAATTCCTGGACAAAAAAATACGAAATAACTCATTTACAATTAAACATTAGAGATTATACATTTATATCACACTTCTATGTTAAATTGCTATGGAATGATCAAGGAGACATTATTATGGGATCACCATGGATGGAAACCCTAGGTTCCTTCATCATGAATACGAAAAATAAGTTTTTGATATTTTCATACAAAAAGAAAAAAATAACACTACAAGTTGTTACATTGAACCCAAAATCAGTAGTGCCAGAAGACACACAAGATATTTCAAATGTAATTTTTCAAGAAGATAAAAAAGTACTACAAAATATGCAAAGAGAAGTTGAAAATATCACTGTTGACAAAACTGAAGAAGTTTCTCGGCTTAAATACCATAGTGAAAAATTATTACCACAAATTAAAAATCTTAAGAAGTGTTAAACACACATGGACAACAAGAGAGATATGAAAGATAAAACATGCAATACAATTTTTTTGACAAATGATATACATTTATAGTACATTATGTGACCGTTGGGATTCACATCCCAAGGTCTCTTGGACTCCTTTTGTCCATTCGGCTTCCACACTAACCCATTGAGGATTATGTGTCCAACATTCCCCCCCTTAATCTAAAGGGTTATGTATGAGTCCAAGAAGAAAGCTGTAATACAAAATGTGCAAAAATGCATGGCAGCACTAGGCTGAATGTGCTCTCTGAAATGTTTGTATAAAGGGCGGTGGTTTAAGGATGGCCACCAACATTGGAATGCTTAGTGCAGTTCCCGGAACTCTTCCAAAACTGGGAAGAAACTAAAGTTTTCTGCTAGAGGAAGTGATCCTATTGTTTTAAAGAGGGAAACCTTCAACCAATAAAGGGAGGTCTCACCCCGCATAAAGGGAGAACTTCAACCTAAAAAGGGAAGCTCAACCTATGATGGTTTAAGGATGACCAACAACTCTGGAATGCTTAATGCAATTCCTGGAACTCTTCCAAAGCTGACAAGAAGCTGGTTTCTTCTGCTAGAGGAAGTGTTCTCAATTTTGTTCATGGAATTCTTCCGAAACTGGCAAGAAGCTGAAGTCTTCTGATAGAGGATGTGTCCCAGATTGCCAACTGAAGGCATGCTCACAGACATCTTTGTCTCTGGCTACAACTCTGAATCTGGTATGGCAGGTTGTGGCTCAGGCTCGCTTGATGTGACTTTGAAGCTTGTAGATGACCATCATTTCCCCCCCTGTCAGATACAAGGTGAGAGGATGGAGAAAACTCAGCTGCAAGACTTTTCAATACTCTGGAACAAATTCTGACATGTGTTTGGAATATTTTCTTCGGTGTTGATGCCCATTGCCAAGAAGCGATCCATCCTAGATGAATCTTTGTTCTTGCAGGACGTTTGTTTCTGAAGCATCTGTGTGAATAATGACTGGTTTTATGACAATGCTTACATGGATGAAGATCAAAATAGTGATCTTTCAAATGGCAAACTTGGTCACAGTGTTGGCATTTCACGATCTGTTGTTGTTGTTGCTGTGGAAGAGGGGCAGAGTCTGGAACAACTAAAGCTGAACTATCATGAGGAGCATGTGAACTATCATGAATGAATCCAGCACTCTGAAACTGAATGGGCTTTGAGTAGTCTGGGATATGAAAGGACAAGTCCTTGTCATATCCAAGACTAGTTCTGTGCTTGTTGTGGACAAGTTGTTCCCAAGGTCTGATGATGGGCTTGGGAAGTGCAAACTGAGTTTCTGCATCTGCATGTACAACTGCTGCTTTATTTGAATGAGCTGTAACATTATTGACTTGCTGCTGATGGGTGGTTGTCTCAATGTTCTGAAAAAAAACAGGTTCAGGATGATGACTCCACTGCTGTAATTCTTCTTGTTGTAGCTGAGATTCAAGCTGCAAAAAATCGATTTTCTCTTGTGCATTTTGTAGATAGACCTGAATGGCTGTGAGAGAAACTTTGCTAAATTTTAATGTATCATGATTAGAGGAAAGTATCAGAGTTTTTAAGAACTCTAATATTTCAATAATTCGAACCATATTCTCCATTGTCAAAATTACACCTTTTTGAAAAACTGATCACAACTATGACCCAATGAGTAAAAGTAACACCCACTCACAGTATAAAGACACAGGAAATCCTTTGTAAATGTGCAACAAATGAATCAAGGAATCAATGCATATATATGTAGACAGAGACTATAATAGTTTTAATACCCATATATTTGTTTTTCTGTTGATGACTTTGATGACACTTTTGGGGCCGTGGTCCTTACAGAAGGAGACCACTGTCATTGCGTAATCCTAAATGAAAATGGTGGAGCATCATTTCCTTAAGAGAAACATATGCAGGAGTGTAGCACTAGCACAAGACTGAATTTTGAGCAGATTAGCAAATTCTTCCTGTGGTCGCTCAAATCAATGACAATCTTCAACAATTTGAGCCAGCGTATGACTGATATCTTGCGTCCAACGTACTCACTAACTTCAACATGCCTTCAATTCATGATTGATGGCTTTCGAATTGCCATTTAAACTCTTGGCAATCACTATATGGCATTTTCATTTCGAATTGTGCGCTTTCTTTAACATCTATAACCAAACTCGTACTTTTAGTAGGTCATTGGTTCAACCCGTGCCGCTATTTGTTGTATATCATGATATAATAGCGGGAATCTCATCAACTACCATGAACACGATGGAACATAATGGACCTTCAGAATATATTTATAACTTCATCATCACGAATCCTGAACATTAGCAATTTACTTAACTACTCATAATTGACGTTGCAAGCTTGGACAAACTGTCGTCAATTCTTGTTTCTCTAACTTCGTTTCCAAGACGGTAGTCCCGTCTCGGCAAGTCTCGTGCTTTCTACGATCTCAGTGGTGTAATCCGTTAGTCCTTTGGATTCCATTACAGCGTAGTCAGCCTCCATGAATTCAAATGGTATCTGTCAAGAATGTTAATAGACAATTTTCTTCAAGTCTCCAAGTCTGGCCTTTGCATTCATATGCCTCACAAGTACAATATTAGTTTGCTTGCACACTCGTTATTGCAATTCTGCCCCTGAAGCTATAACATAAGAAACATAAGAAATTTATGTTGGCAAGCCAGAGTTTTTATAGATTCAATACACCCTCGTTGCGCCATCACACCACTTAGCTCTGCTCCAATTCGCCAAAATTCGCGATATTTTATATTTTTCTCACCACTCCCATAATTCGCAGGCATGTGCTCTCTTTTATGCACAACACGAACGCAGTAGAAATGCAATACGAACTAAACCTTCACACACTAGTCACAATGGCTATCAAAATCTTTCGATCTGAGCAACAAGAGTCCCCATCAACGTGAAATGGTTGTCAAAATCTGAGCAGCAGCGGTCTTACTCCCGTCCCTGGTTCACACAAATAGAGTCTTGAGAAAAGCGCACAACTTTTCATCACCATAAGTAGGACTGGCTCCCTGAGATTCTCCGGTTCAATAGACAGCGTTCAATAGATAGCGTACAAAGCGTTGTCAATGATGCCGAGTCTTCCAGCGCCCAACCTAATGGCGTGATTTGCAAATGGTGCAACTGACGGACAGGCAGGGGCATTTCAATGGAATGAAAAGAGTAGCATAGTGTTTCATTAATGTCAAAAACAGCGTTTTAGTAAGTTCAGAACAGCGTACAGTAATGTCACCAGCGTTTAAAAAAAGAATGTATGGCATATACCATTAGACAGGCTGGCACGTGGACTCCTGTACATATGTTTCCCTCTTCGTTTCATTCATGAACCAACGTTATTAAAAAATTAACGTATGTCAGACATGTCATACATGACAGCGCTTATTCACAAAAAAATTTAACGTTCAGTGCTTCTGTCTGGACAGATGCGTTATGAGGCAGTGCTGGCAGAGTTAGGTTATTTCAGGATAGAGGGGAATCAGGCAGAGGCAGAGGTTAGGTAACGCAGAACTGACATATATATAGAGACCACAAAACAAGTGGCTCAGATTGGAGCAGGACCAGCAATCACCCGCTCTGATACCGTGTTAAACACACATGGACAGAAAGAGAGATATGAAAGATAAAACATGCAATACAATTTTATTAACAAATGATATACATTTATAGTACATTATGTGACCGTTGGGATTCACATCCCAAGGTCTCTTGGACTCCTTTTGTCCATTCGGCTTCCACCTAACCATTTAAGATTCGTGTCCAACAATATTTAATAAAGTCGCTTCAAAACTTTTATTTTCTTAAGAAAGAAATGAAAGAAAACTTTTATAAATAAATTTGAAAAACTTTTATATAAAACCTTTTATTTTTATGCCTTTATAAATCTGGTATATAATGAGCCTTTTTCAAACAAATATAATTGTCACGAATTGATTTAATATAAGTCATAAAGCAAATAACCATGTGACCTCTTGGAAACTTATGCGTGGCCCTTTTTTAACCTTTTGATTTTTATGCGTGGGTAAAAATCAGAGGCTCGAGGGGTTTATATACAACCAGTCCACAATATGAATATGACAATACGACAGTGTTGTAATTAATTACATTTGACCAAAGGAAAAGTAAAAACCATTTCAATGCAAAATCCATGGACTCTAATGTTGTGGTTAATAATTCAAATCATGTCTCTTTTAAGAAGATTCTTGGACTCTAATGTTGTGGTTAAGAATTCAAATCATGTATCTCTATTAAGAAGATTAGAATTAATGCTTTACTTAAGAATTCAAGTCATACTTAATCATTATAAGTACTTTGTTAAACAATTTGATAATTCAAATTCAAATGTAAATGACTCAAGGGTTTGGGTGATAATTATGTAATTGGAGTCTATGAGAGAGCACCCATTCCATAGTGCCCACATGGTTGAAACTTGCAATCTACTTACTAGAAAACATGGAAAAATGGGTCAATTTTTTTTAGTAATAAGTCATTTAAATTTATTAATGATTATTAAAAGGGTTAAATTATTTGAAGAGTAAGGGGTAAAATGAGATGGGTGATTTTCGAGAAATATTTTTTTACTGGAGTTGGGTTTATTCACCCATAACCAATTTGAAGTTTATGTGATCTTTCAAGGACTTTAGGTGGTTGTTGAGAAAGGATATAGCAAAATTATCATCGTTGGTGACTTGGAAATTCTTATTAATATTTTTTTGGAACATGAAGCTCCAATCTATCATTAAGAGAATTCCTTAGAATTTAGAGAATTACGGTTCTAAAAAATGCTTCCACATGTTTTTTTAAAAGAATGAGGGGGGTAAGACCCTCTGAAGAAGCATTATATTAACCCCAGTATACAATATTTACAATATATACATTAACCTAAGATTACAATAGCTATGTCATATTTGACGACAACACAACATGAATCGGTGGGTCGATACCGGGTGGGGAGGCTATTAGGACGTTGTCCCAGCCACATGGGATATCACCCACATTCAAACAATTCTTCCACATGTTATGTTATAACAATAAGCAAGTAGATTTCCAAGCTAATGCGGGGGCTAGCTTATCCTTGTGTATTTTAAAGGTTGGGGAGTCCTCCTCCCTCTCTCCAATCCCCTAATTGAATATGAAACCTTTGGGTTCCCTTCCTTTGATGGCAATTTTTGCTTGGTTGAGGCTTTTGGGGTTCGTCTCTCTTCAAGACCAATTTGGGGACCTTTGGTACTTTTTTTATGTTCTTTGGCTCGTGTTAGACATTGTAGTCTCTATGTGTTTTCATTAGGAAATTCCTCCCCTCTCCAACACGCAAATCTCAATGCCTCTAATGCCTTTGGCTTAGCCATGTCATGGGATAATTCACCCTCAAGTCTCAGGGAAGCAGTGAATTTGATGAAAGAAAACGTAAATGAGATTATGAATAACCAACATCTTAATGTTGGTTCGTTTGTTACATCTATCAAAGCCATTATTGACCTGCAAATGAGAACGAGAAAGCTAGAAGAGGACATCAAGGATATTAGGTGTGTGGTGGAAGAGAGAAGAAGCTCGACCTTCCATGGCGAGCCCAACATGAAATGCATATGCCCACACTGTTTGAATTGCAATCTCTACTCTTTTATTAACATAACCAATTTGACCCATCCCGGTGCATGAGATAGTTAATTTTTAGTTCATGTTATGTAAGTTTGTCTTCATTGTTGAGGTTTTTTAGTGTAGTTATAGGCTAGTAGACGTAGTCGTTATAGCAGACTTTGTGTCTACTTCAAGGTGTCTTTTTGTTACATTTTGTGATGTGTGGTCTTTAGAACTCTACCTACCATCTATTTATGGCGTATTTTGTACTAGATGTATAAATATAACAGACTTTGTGTCCACTTCAAGATGTCTTTTTGTCGCATTTTGTGATGTGTGGTCTTTAGAACTCTACCAACCATCTACTTATGACGTATTTTGTATTGGATGTATAAATTTACCCCAACAAAGATTTTATAATATAAAAAATGTTTAGTTTTTGTTAAAAATAATTTGTTTAGATTTTGAAGGATTTGATTTATCTATATTCTTGATAATTTTAAAATAAAGATAAATTTATGTTATAGAGTTGAGGCTTCTGTGATCCATATCAAGTTTATGAGAGATTTTGCAACAAAAATCACATGAGAAACCATTTGTCGACGCGTTTCGAACCAGCTAGTGTGGTTCATCGTCAAGACAAGTTGAAGAAACAGATCCAACTTAGTAAGTTAAATAGTTTGAGTAGAGTCTCCAACGGCTATATTGAATAACGACTAATTTTGACTA
>APFE030915146.1:109615-125910 GCA_000404065.3 Pinus taeda | reverse complement strand
CATTAATGAGAGTCCATGAATCTCTCCCTCTACCTCTAGAGTCCTAATCAAAATGGGAACTGATAAGACACATGTCTTTTTAGAGTTACAATACAAGTAGGAGATGTGACACATATCCTCATGATCCCATGATTCTTTCCACTCAAATTCGAATTTGGCCTTAGAGTGCCACATAAGGGTCTTCTAGAAGCCTCTTTTCAACCTACACATGTCAACAATCTCAACCCATTGGTTAGGTATAAGCTTATGCACATTATTTCCTAATTTTTAACCACAAATTCACTTAAAAGACTTAGAATTAATAAAGATTGGAAAAACATAAATGTGGCCCAATGATAATGAAAGTGGGATGAATGTGGTGACATAGTAGTGAAATGGAGGTGATATAATGGACATAATAGTGAAAGTGTAATGGAAATGAATGACATTTTCAAGACTCAACAACGATATCGAGAGGAAGCGAGATGAATTCGAGAAGAGTCAAGACCAAATCGCAGGGGATATCATAGCAATAAATAACATGATGAGTCAGTTTATGGGAGAAGCAAACCCACCTTTTAATCCCTAAAAGACGCAAAGTCCAAAAACTCTAGAAGGAAGAATTTTTTAAAATCATGAAATTCCATCGATGCACAAAAAGACGCGAATACCACATATACAATTTGAAGGGAGTCATTACCATACAAAGTTCCCCGACAAATATTACCTTAAAATTAAAAGAGAGTTACCAAAATATGATGGCAAGGACCATAAAGGCACCATCATATGGGTAAATAAGATGGACACCATTTTCAAAGCAAATCCACCAATAGGTGAAGAAGAGAAGGTCATGACCACATCCAACTACCTAGAAGAAGATGCGTATGATTGGTTCCTGTGGTGATCTAACAAATGTGCAGATTGCTCCTTCAATTGGAAAAATTTTTAAAACGCCTTGTTAAAACAATTTCACAACTAAAAAGAAGATGTTTACGAAAGATTCGTTCCCCTCAAACAGAAGGGATTGGTAAGTGAATACACGCATGAATGGGAAGCGTTCGTGATAAGGCAAAGGGGATTCTCAGACAAAGAGCTATTAAAAATGTATCGTTGTGGCCTAAAGTATTACATTCATGAAGAATTAAAATTATATAAAGCCCAAACCATTGAAGATGCTTAACACACAACGATAATTATTGAGAGGAAATATAAGTTCAAAATGTCATCATTTAAGGAAGACGAAGACCAACAACAACACTCAAGAAGAAAAGAAACTAACAAATATAGGTATTGTGGAGACAAATGGACATCAAAACACAAATGCCTTAACAATAAACTATATACTTATGAAGTCGAGAAGGAATCAAACACTTCAAGTAACGAACCAGATAAAAAAAAGAGTTGTCACAGATGTGGAGAAAACTGGATGCCAGGCCATAAATGTGAAGACACATCCCTGCGCTACTATAAAATAGTAGATGGGTAGCAAATTGAAATACAAGAGCATGATGAAGGAATCGTTGTCACACACAATGAAGATTCATATTTTGAGGAACCATCATTCGCTGCAATCTGATGTGACTAGAAAAACCTTGGTGAAAATAATAACTCATTCAGAGATCAAGAACAACAAGTAACTGAAAAATATGTTCCACCACATCACCAAAAGAAGAGCCAATTTCCAAGAAGGAACATTAAACTTACTACACTATCAACAAACATGAGGAAGAAACTATGTCCTAAAACCCTAAGGTTCAAAGGACTCATAAAAGACAGAAATGTCAATATACTTATAGATTCTGCTAGTACTCACAACTGTATAAAAATTGATCTTGCTAAACAACTTGGTCTTTGTATATGTCCAATCAAGGACCTCACCATATCTGTCGCTACTGGGAAAACTTTCAAAGAAATGAGAGAATGTTATAAGGTTTCAATCCAAATACAATAAATAGAGTTACAAACATATCTATTTTCCCTACCACTCAAAGAAATGGATGTAGTTCTAGATGTGGAATGGTTAATACAATTAGGAAGCTATACTACAAATCTTAAAGAACAATTCATGGATTCTAACTGACAAGGACGACATTATAAACTAAAAGGTGTTAACACTCCCAGTTCCAAGGAAGGTACAATTACTCGTGATGAATGCACCAGCCAATGAGAGGATGCCATTTCATCGCAACAATGTTCAACTAGAGAAAGCCCTTCTGGTTATGATTTGAGGACAAAGCATCTCTAAGGGGGTGGCAATGTAATGCATAAATAATTCATAATACAATAATAATAATTTAATAATTAATTAATTAAATTAGTAATTAACATTAATAAAATTAATTATGTAAGTGAAAGGTCAAAAGGCATAACCAATCAACCCTCGTGACTAGTGAATGCCTATTTAGGCACACCGTCTGAGGGAAGGTAAACCACCATTCATATTTTTATAATACAATTACTACTTACTTACACATGCATACATCATTTTCACACAAATACTCTTATGACATGGTAAAATTATGTTTCATTAAATGGTTGAAGTGAGTTCTTTTGCAAGATCACAAGCATGATTTCATCCTTGAAACATTTTTGAAAGGTCATAGTAATCATTGAGCTACTTGGATTAGTTTTCTTATTCACAAATCTAAAATTTATGGAAGTCCATTGTAGCAAATAGTAGTAATTTTCTGTTATTTTTTAGAACATGATAATGAGCTTCATTTGAGTTTATTCCACTTGCATTAGATCATAAAAATATTCAAGTTAATAACAAAATTTATCCCATTGCATTTTCACTTGATTAGGTTAGACATTTGATAGGTTAACTAGCCCACTAGTTCTCACATTTATAGATTTTTAGACTAGTAATTTTCCGTTATTTTTTAGCATGTGTTAACAGGGGTATTTTTGACTGATTCCACTTGGAATGACCTAAGACATCCTATTCAATAAAAAAAGTGTCCCGTCCCATTTGGATTTGACTTACTTGGTCATTCGGTGAATTATAAATTCATGTAGCAAACCTGTAACTTCCTGTAGCACTCCTCTAGCACATGTAAACTTGACCAAGTTTGCTAAAAAAACTTGGTTTTTGTCTCTTATGGTTGAATCATAATCCATTGGCTCTAAATCCATGATTGAAGAAGAATAAAACACCAATTAGGACATGCCTTTTTTTAAAAGTAGATTAGGCCTATTTATTTAAATTCATGATCTTAGGATTTCAATTACAAATTGTTGTTCTTGCCTAAAATTAATTTTTTTTCAAAGTAACATTTCCATTTATGAAATTAGTTTAGGATTTGATTTCATTTCATTCACTCCATTACATCATAACAATGAAAGAAGGGCACATTGTATGCTACACATATAGTGTCGATACCTCTTAAGTTTGTACAAACCCTAGGTTGATAATTAAAGTTGGTAGCCTTAGGAGTTGTAGCATTCTTGTTGCAACACTGAAGCTCATCAATCTGCATGAAACCTTGTAAAGTATTGAGTGTCGAATGTTGAGATAGACCTGTTGGTCCCCTAATTCTACCTCAAAGTCCTTTGAAAAAGCCTCTTTAACATGTTTCCATGTCAATGATGATCCCTTTTCTATAAACATTGAGTGTCAACATAAACTGGCAAGTTGACTGGTGCTTGCTCAACTGCTTCCCTAGTACTGCTTTCTGTGGGTTCTTTTGAAGCAGCTCTCTTAGGTGCCATGGTAAAAGTGACTATTGGAGAGGTGCTCAACGATTGTTGTACTTGTGGGACAAAAAAGACACTCAAGCAACAAACCAGGCATCTAATGGGGAGGATAGCGCAATTCTTATTGACAAAATCAATTGGTTGCATGTGGGAATTGTGCACTACGCAGTCCCAGTAGCTAGAGCTGAAGCTTGTAGCTTGAAACTGCGCAATGTGTAGTTCAGGCTCGGAAGTGGTATGGGAGAGACTGCGCATTGTACAGTATCAGTGGCCAAGGTGATAGGATGGCTCCTGGAACTGTGCATTGTGCAGTTCTAGGAGCCAGCATGTACTACGCACTGTGCAATTCCAGGGGCCAAGCTTGTGGCTCGAGCCTTAGGATTGCACAGTGCCCAACCGAGCAAAGTGAAAATCGGCCAAGGAAAGTGCAAATATGCCCAAGGGAAATGTGGAAAATGAGCATATTTGAGAGATAGTGTGAGCTTGAGTGCATATTTGACTAAGTATGAGTAAATTCATGTAGATCAAATGCAGCAATTAATCAAACAAATGGAAAATCAAGTATGTGGAGGGAGTTTCTGCAACAACGACCATTGGTGAAAAAACAAGAAAACCAATGTGACACTTGTGAAAGACAATCTAAAACTTAAAACAACACTTCTACAAGTTGAAACACCAGCAACCATGAAGAGAAATATGTGAAACAACACTCACTCAAGCGAAATGACAAAAAATGATAGAAAAAACGACAAAAGTAAAACTCATCCGAAAAAGTGACGACAATTGCATCAAAGGTTCCTTGATCTCCTCGGGAATGCTAGATATCCAAGATCGAATGTGAAAATGAAATCTAGAAGCATCAATTAAATAGATTTGAGTGAATTAGGGTTTATGACATGCATGTCTAAAATCAAGGAAAAATGACACTTGGCGGATGTTTCTAAAAATAGTGAAAATGCCTCCTTTAGGATACTAAATATAGATCCCTAATTTTTAGGGATTATTTTTTTTAGCTTTTTTTCTTTTTTTTTTCTTTTTCGGGGAAAATTTCCATGCACATTGGCGGGAAAGACTGCGCAGTTCTGAGGAATTGGGCAACTTTCTGACTCAGTGCACTACGCATTTCTGAGCTCAATGATGGATTGCGCAATTTCTGGGCTTAGTGTTAGGCTTCTTTCCATGATTGCATAGTTTTTGAGCTCAAGGCTGGCTGTTAGTCAAGATTGTGCAATTCCCATCATTAAGGTTGCTTGCCCTCAAGGATTGCGCAGTTTCTGGAGGAAATCCTAGAACTACTGTGAGACCAAGTTGGAAGATCACCTTGTGAATTAGAAGGATCATCTAAGTGTGAAAGCAAGTAAGCACAAGAAAAAATGAAAAGACAAGTCTCAGTGGAAGCATGAATACCTGGATTAGTTCAAGATAAGCTCCTGTGGATAAGAAGGAAGGCTCCAAAATCGAAGCATAAGCAAAATTTTGGAGGGAGGTTGTAGCTACTTCAACAACTCCCAAGACATAGAAGTGGGAGAACCTGCTTTGGTTGTGATCAAAGAATTATCTAACGAAATTTTGCAAGGTTTTCTTGGCCATTGCTTGTGAAAAAATTATTTATTTTATCTATTCTCTCTATATTGTTCTTTAACTGAATATATCTGCTTTTTAAGAGCTTATTGTTTGCTAATCAAGGAGCAAAGTTGTATTCATATTCCTTTGATTTAGCATTTGTAAATTTGTGAATGTATTTCTAACCCTTTATATATAATTTCATTCATCTTGTATATATATTGTTTGGGATTTTCTTTTTGTTTTGTTCCAAATCTAAAGACGAGAGTAAGGGTCTGGTTTTGGATCTCTTCAATAAATATTTTTTAAAGATGCATTGGTTTGAAAATCATAAGAAAATCTAAATTTTGAGGCCAAACTCCTTTCTCACCTAGATGGCTAGGGCATCTAGCACCTCATTTTTTGGAAAGTTGTCTGCCATTTGGAGCTAATTTCTTCAGTATGCAAGTACAGGAAGCTTCTTCCTTGCATTTAATATGAAATTCCTTGGAGGTTTTTATTTAATAAATTGTATAAAAAAAATTAAGACATTTTCTCAAGATCGATTTGGAAAAGTCTCACTTGGGGCTTCAAATTTTTTTGCAGATCTAAAATAATGTTTTCTGGTGAGACCACAAGCATTTTTTGCTTTATTTCACTAAGCCACAAGCATAAGGAGGCTTGATCTTTCCTCCTGGTGTGAAATTAACTAACCCTTGGACGTTTTGCAGGGAAAGTGATATATTTTATAAGGGTTTCGATTTTGTTTCAAGGAAATCCAATTCGATTTGGGCTTTCAAGTTTTAAAAAAAATGATCATTTTTCTCATCTAGCCATGAGCACTTGACAACCAACCCTCTCTCCTTGTGCAAAGGTTTATCATCTTCCAAGCGGTTAGGCCTTGAGCGAATTATTGTGAGGATTTTTTTATCAAATTTTGAAGTAAATCCATTGTTATTTGCCTTATAATTTCCTCATTTATTCGTTGTATCTTTGAGGAGGGATTTTTTTTTTTTGTAAGGTTCCATTTTTGTAAAATCCCTTCTTAAGATTGAAGATCCCTTCTCATTGTCTAAGGGTCTCTATCTTTGTAACAATCTAATAATAAAAAAGGTCTTCTATTGAGGGAGCTTGGGGTTCTCCCCATGGTATCCCACCTCCTTATTTAAAGGGAAGATTTCTTGTGGTAGTGAATAACTTCTCATCTTATTTTCTAGATCTAACTTCTAACTTGGTCTCTTGCTCTCATTGGATTAGTTAATTTTTCATGCTCATTGCATTTTAGTTCTAATGCCCTGAATCGCTTCACTTGGTCATTGTTAGATCTAGACTCCATTGTTGATTACTTGATCTAATTTCTATTGTGATCTTATTGGCTATTTTATCTAAAGTGCATTTGAGTAACTATTGTCTTGATCTCACTTGTATTTTGGATTAAGTAGTTTTTCTAATTAGCAATCTCATCTACCATCATTTAAATAAGTACTTGTGCTCTATAATTCACATTTGCTCCATTGCTCTTCAACACTCTTTAAAGAAAATTCTAAGTGAAGTGACATCCTTAATCTAATCAATAATGCATTTTACATTAAGAGGAATTTTTATTAGAACATTTGTGTTATTTTCCTAACACTTTGTATCATTGAGTAAATCTTACCTACTTCACAGATCATTGATATAAGCTAATCTCATTATAATCTTGTGCTCTAAGTGCTTATCATAATCTTATCATAAGTGGATTGTTATTTCATTCTTTGAAGCATATTGTTCTAATTTTATCTCATTGAAGCATTCTATTAACATTTTCATTTTTCATATTAGATCCATATTAGCATCTCTAAAATTGACCTCCAAGCACAAGCTTGGTTGATAGAAATTTTAGGACAATCTTCCCTAACTTTCATTTAATTTGATAAATTTGAGTTTGGAGAAAATGTTAAAACACGTGACCTCACAGTTCTCTTGTGGACAAGCTCTTGTAGGAACAAAGGCACATAGGTTGTAAAGGATCCTAGGCAGGTACCGTTAATGACAGATTGAGTGTCTCCTCGTCCTAACCTTCTTGTATTTCACCTCAGTCCTTACCAAATTTTGAGATATTGAGGGGAAGTTCCAATATAGTTTAGGCATATAAATAAAATCAACCAATATCACTTGCATCACACATTCATCTAAGATTTGTTCATCATACAATTTGAAGTGTGAGTATCTCATCTTGATCGCAATATTGCATTGTATTTTTCTTGTACTTGTCATTTGAATTACTTGCTCATCGTTCTTTCATATTGATCTACCTTATTTGAGCATCTCGTTAAAGTACAAGTACAAGTTATATTTATCTTGCAAGTTTTATCTTATTGCTTATATTTCAATATTGTGATATCATATTGTATTAACATTTGTCTTTCAACATTGTCTATCTTGTAACTTGAAGCATCATCTTCTTATTCTGCAAGTATAGTAACTTTATTTGAGCATTGTTTATAAGGCATTGGTCTCTCATCTTCTATATTATTGAATTCCAGATTGATTTAATTGAATTTATATTTTGTAATCTACATTGCTCGTTAAGATTCATACTTGTTAATCAATCTTTAATTCAATTTATTTTGAGAGGTAATTGTATTTCCCTGTGTCTACTAGAACTTCTTGTTTTCAACAAGTTTTTCTTTACTAATTATGTTTAGGGACTACCCCCCATAGTTTACCTAGGAGAGAGCTTAAATGAAGAGAGATGGGAATAGGTGACAAACCTTTCTCTAAGCATTGCACATTAAAGACTATACCTTGTGGGGTTGAAAACTTTTCCCATACTTAGGTGTACATCTTAGGCGACAACACTTGCTAAGAGGGAGTGTTAGTTTATGGATTTTGGGTAGCAACATATAGTTGTTCTAGTTTGAAAGATGTTAGAGAGGCTAAGGCACATGAGATCTCCAAAATTCAGAAAAGGTTTCGAGAGAAAACACTTAGAAACTACTCAATTAAATTAATTGATCAATAATTAAATAATGACTAAGTCTAACTTAGGGAAATTGATTAATTAATGGGTATTATTTGAGGATATCGAATTTTTCTCTAACAGCTTCCAGAAAAGTGTCTTTATGAAGTCTAAGATGATATGAGCCATCAATCATGATTAGATATTGGTCATTGATGCTCCAACGAGATATTATAAGAGAAAGTTGATGGAATGGAGATACACATAGTTGAGAGCGAGTAAGCAAGGTAGGTAGAGCTACCCAGTTCTCAGCGTTAGTGAGGGTACAATTCAAGCCAGAGTGAGAGCATCAGAGAGAGGGAGCAATAAAAATTCAAAGAGCAGGATTCCAGAGAGGTTTTTAGTGTTTCTCCAATGGCAGAGTATTAAATTGGAAACTAGGGCCAAACTCCATGTGGGTCAGCTTATTTATGGAAGCTGATATTTTTATTGGATCCCTCTCGTTGAGAGGTGTAGGATTGATCTAAAGATCATCTAATTCCAATAAGTATTTATGGAGATATGAATTTATTTTGATTATGTAATTATTATCAAGCCGACCAGCTCTTATGTAGGCTCTAGAAGCCCAAACATCATGTTTATTCAACCTATATGTTTATGGTATAAATTGAAGAAGATTTGATGTCATTTGCAACACACATCTCTAGTGATCTCTCTCCACTTGTTTGGGTTTTGTGGACAAAGAGATCTAGAGGAGAATACGCTGTCCTAGGGGCTGATCTAGCCACACCTTAATTGTAGTCAAAGAAGGTATAGCCACAATCTGATTGGAGTCCCAGTGCCCTAACCATAGGTCAATCAGCAGCCCTCATCTACGCAAGTCAAGAAGGCTTCCTGAACGCATCTACAACATAATCTTGTTCACACAAAGGAGACAGGGAGCCATCCTAACACACATTATGAAACCTATTACACGCAATCATGAAGAAGCTCATATACGCTCAAAGATGGAGGCCCAAACGCTGCTGTAATCCTAACGATGTCAAACCCTAGCCGCAGTAAGGAATGGAATTCATAACGCAATCATGAGTCCACAAGCAATAGAGATGATACGTGAAGGGTAGCCGCAGTGGATTCAATGATGTAATGAATTACGCTGGTCAATGAATCCATAGGTACCCTGTTCAATTACGCTGGTCAATGAATATATAAGATACGCTATTCAATTACGCTAGTCAATGAATCTATAAGATACATTGTTCAATTACGCTAGTCAATGAATCTATAAGATATGTTCTTCACAACGTTGGTTAATGAATCAATCACTGTTCAATTACGCTCTTAAATGAATCTATAAGATACGTTGTTCATTACACTGTTCATTACGCTGGTTAATGAATCAATTGATGTTCATTACGCTGGTCAATGGAAACATGTATTCGCTTAAAAGAAGAACAGAACTCGGGTTTCACCTCTGGAATCCACGTGAATCTTGGGTACAAGCATATGCCATAATGGAAGGACAGAACTCGCATAAAGGGAGGAACTGATCTCATATTTCGTATGAAGATGGGTGCAGGGATCCACAAATATAAGAAGCAGATCTGCATTATGTTAGGGCATCACTTTGTCTATCCTCATTCTCAGATAAAATGTTTGGTCTTGAGTATCAAGGGTTTATGAGGGATAGAAGAGTCCTAAGGTGCAGATCTGGAACCCAGCAAGCAAGGCTATAGAAGACCTTGAAGAGCAATATCATCTTCAGGTTTTCTGAGCAGTCCATTCTCGTAAGCAGATCTCCTTGTCTCAAGACAGCGTTGAGGAGATACCCTAGACAATGTATGAATTTTGATTGTTTAGGTGACAGCATGACTAAGGAAGGATTGTGTAGATTCTGGAACTATAGCCTAGCTGCTTTGCTAGGCTGCAAGCCATAGCAAGCAGCTAAGGCTGATATGCATATGACTGTATAATAAAACAACAAAAGGACTATGTTGTAGCATGATGAAGCAATAGAAGGACAGCTGCATGATGGGCACACTATTCATGGGAGTTGGGATCATTCACAATATTCATGGGATTGGCTTTAACACTAAAGAAGCTTCCATGAGAGGTAGCAAACCACTTCCTCTCTATGGAAATCCGAAGCCAAACCACCCAACTCAAGATAGATTCAGTCCAGGAGTTGGTTAGGATGAATCTTCCGCTGTTGGTTTGTTAAAAAACACCACTTATTATGGTTGGCGCAAGTGCGACTCTGTGACAGAGCACCAACTGGCGCGCCCTCTTTAGAGGACTTCCCCCATTGGCGCGAGTGTTTCACTGTGAAACCGCGCCAATGGGAAAAGGGCTATTTTTATGGGTTTTTAGCAGGAGATGTCTTCAGGGCAAATGAAGTTCATGTTCAGGGGAATGCAATGCAAGTGTTTTCACGTCATGTCACTTCTCGTAGGTCCCAGAATGAGTCCCCCAAGATGCGGGAGAGGGGTAACAGGGACGGTGACAAATTGCTGTGTAACAGATGCCCCCTAATGCATGAGGCCCGAGAGAGAGAGAGGGGTGAAATGCTTTACAAGAACATGTCCAACCGAAAACACTACCGCCGGAAATCCTACGTGGTGAAGTACAACTGATATCTCAAGTACATGATATATGTGGTATGGGCACAGCCATCCATAGAAAAGTACATAAGAATCTAGATCCAAGGTATGGACGCAACCATCCAGTGAGGATTGATAAATAGACTCAGGCATGGTTGCAGCCATCCAGTGAATGAGTCATGTAATAATCATAATAATCCACAAAATTGCAACCTGGATCCCAACAGACAAAATCCGGTCTTGCGCTCCATCTCGACCCGAACAAAGTACAAGTTCAAGCATGTGAATATGGGAGTCGAAGTCGAATATGCAGGAACATCGTCTGATTACCAGTCAATGATGAAAACTGTTAACAGACGCGAGAGGTACCACCAATAACGACAATGTCCCTCAAGGTACTATAGGTACAATCTACGGCGTGTGAATCAGTGAGCCGGTGTCGAACACCCGTAGAATCATTCGATCGGAGGCCAATGATGAAAACCTCGCATCGAACACGAAGAACCTGCCATTGAGGCATACAGGGTCCAAGGCACCTGAAGGGAGTCTCTAGGTCAACTTCCTGGATAATGACCTGAAGTCGACAGGAAGCGACCTTGATCGAAGGTGGGCCATAGTGTTTCCCACATCATCGACGCGAGACAGAGGAGGATAATATGTTTTGTGAATCAGGATTATGTGAGTTATCAGATGGATGTTGATTATTTCGTAGAGGTCAACTTCTCTTGAACATATCGGCGGCACGACAGTGGACTTGACAGTATTTGACATCAAATGATCAGAGGTCATGGTGACAAGGCAATGAGCGAATGAGAGGTCAAACAGGATCACCCAAACCCATGGACGCAAGTGAAAAATGAGATGAGATGTCCCCACCCAGACACGAATGCAGACAAGTGCCATGTTCAAGAGCGACATACTGCCGACACGACAATGATTCTGGTTCCATTTTCCCCACCATTTTTGGCGAGTACCCCAGTTATTTTTATTAACAAGCTTGACGGGGATAGCATATGCTTGTAATATGTCATTTCGACGGAATCCAATGTCATCAAGTTTTAACGAGTCTGACAGAGGAAGAACTCGGCATCTTTTCATGTTTAGAGAGTTTGAAAAGACAGTGGAAAAGTAAACTCCAGGGGTGTCCTTTTTCATAAATTTGTGTCTCTCGAGCCCGAAAAAGTATGAAACAATGCTCGAAAGAACTGCCCGACCATTACGATCGAGGAGTACTTTTCACAATTAGTGATCTCGACCTGAAAAAGTAAAAAAGCAACCGAAATCACGTCGTTTCGTAACCATTAACGAGCCTGAAAGGACAAGGGCCCGACAATCTTTTCGTCTTTACACAGTTGGAAAAGAGTTTAAAGACGACCGCCTCTCATTAACGTTTAGCGAGTCGAGATGAATAATCAGCATTCTTTTCATATTTAGAGAGTCAGAAAAGAGCAGAAAGATGACTCCATAATGACTTTTTCGTATATTTACTGAGTCCGAAAAAGTATAAAATACAACTCGTTTCATCGCCTAAGTCGCATAAAAACCTGTCGCTACACAAAACAAGTGTAAAATCCATTTTCGACAAAAATATATTAAAATATTCTTAAAAATGACTTTTAAAAACTTATTTTGAGTAAAAAAGCCATAAATATGTCAAAATGGTAAAAATCAAATTTACTTTTTACTTTTACCTCATTGGAGAGCGACAATAGTGCTTTTGGTGTGCGATCTTCGGGTGATGATTGCGACAAATCCATGTGACCATTTGGAGCGTCGCCTGTTCCAGGTAAGGGGCAGCTTCTCATACTCAATTTTAGTCCATTTTTTAGTTGTTTTAGCTTGCTCCATCGACCTTTGTGGAGGGAGTTTAAAAAACTAGGGATGCACCCATTGGCGCGGGTATCGGGCACGGACCTGCGCCAATGGGCACGATTGTTTTAAAAACAGTCGCGCCAACGGCCGAGCGCATTCCTTGTTCAAATTTTAACATTTTTAAAGCAATTTCACTTCATTTCTTAGGTTACCAGAGATCTAATTAATGTTTTTTAATCTTGTGGCTGCAGGGAAACGAACAAAATGGTGATCCAATGGAAGGAAAGGGAGCATGATAGAGTGGATGAATTGGCCATAGTAGGCGAAGATTGCATGGAAGCCCTTAGAAATTGCGGGCTAAAAAAATTCTTCCTCACGCCTTACCTACGAGCTCAACCGAAACTCTTACGATACTTGATCAACCTTTGGGACGAACACGAGCAAGTGTTCCATATACGAGATCAAGTGTTGGAACTGGATGTATCTGACATCTACTTCATCACAAGACTGTTGCGCAGAGGGCCGGTGCCCCTATTGACAGGTAGCAGGCCATCTGGTGAGAAGATGGGTGAGGTGATGGCACGGGTGTGCCCAGGGGCACAATTCGGATTCGGAAGTTCAAAGGTGGATATCGCCACTATTCAAGATCTAACACTCAAAGCGGTGTTATTTACCATCACACGGAATGCGGGGGCACAGGCACCCCACGAGGCAACAAAGAACCAACTCATATTGGCCACAAAGTGTCTGAATCCGACTATCTTTGATTGGGCGACAGTGGTGACTACCAACATGAAGAGACAACTTACAAAAGGTAAGTGAGGCAAACTGCAGCAGTTTGGGTATGGTTTTATTCTAATAACGTTCATTTTGGAATGGTTACCAATCTTTCAGGGCCAAGGAGCCTTCGTACCTGATCTGGGGCCGCAAGAGCCGAGAATGGCTCGTTGGGCGGCGTTGATGCCTAGAGGGGGGGGAGGCCAGAGTTTTTTGGGTGGCTCCGCCGCCAGCTGATCGTGGTCGAGGATTGGCCGTATGTAGGGACTGACTTCACAGGTGACCCTGATCTCCCACTGCCACAGGGAGAGGATTGGGATGAGGATCTAGGCATGACCTCTTTTTGATTTTATGTTTTATGATTTTTTTTTGTTAAGACATGCTTGTTCTAACAACAATTACAAGTATGGAATCAATAACAAATAGTTTATATAATTAAACCACCTAAAAAGTTACAATGGGTATTTAATTGCTTATAATTATATAGGATGAGAATGAAAAGCTTAAAAAGATTATTGCCAAGTTGAGGAGAACATAGTTCTCCTTCTAACCCATGAACCATGCAAAGATATTAGTAGTCCAATGACACACATACATAACCACGTATAAACCAATACTAGCAAGCATTAGCTAGAAAGAAAACTCAACAACTATAGTAATTTTATTTCAAGTTACATATGATATGTCCATAGTGTTGAACATTAAACCTCAACTAAAAATATTGTACACTTATATAAGATCGACACAGAGCGATCCATCCTTTAGATTGAAGCGTAGAGTGAGAAAAATAGAAGAAAATGGAATGCAGACATTGGCCCAGAGCGACCAGCCGGCATGTCTCCTATCTCGAGGAGAAACCAGCCTGCAGCAGATCCTCAGGAGGAAGGTGTCGAGGGGGGAGAACTTATCCAGAACCTTGAGGGTATTGCTCGAGGGATCCTGGATTATGCTCGGCTATCGGATGTCCCATTAGCGTACCAGAGACACACGGTGGGGGTGCCCAGTCGCATCCACCGTCTCTTGAGATGCCTAGTGTGAGCAGTGACGTGCTATCATGAGCACCATAGGGATTAGACATCTAGGCTTTATTTCCATGCATATTTTTTGAGAGACATGTTGTCTCTGGATGTATTAAGACAAACATTTGTTATTTTTTGATGATGCACGCTGTGCAAACATTTGGACATATATATATACATATGTTTATGGTTTATTGTTTTTTATGCTTCTTATGCTATTTTAAATTACATGTTATGCAAATGTCTGTCCAATACATAATTGGCTAATGCATCAGTTAACGTATTAAATCGTCTTGGAATATGTTGATATGTGATGAAATCAAAATCCCTTTCTAACAACTTAACACGTAGATATAACCTTAAAATCCGATGGTCTCTGACGGAATATCACCCATTAAGCTGGTGGACGACAAGCTGAGAGTCCAAGTTCACAACCAATGTTCGAATACCGAGATTAATCGCCTCAGCTAGTAACTCAATCACAGCACTATACTCAACAACATTGTTCGTGGTACAACCTAGACAAACCCCTTGAAGGTCTACTAGTTCACCATGAGGATCATAGATCACCCATGCCGCAGAGGACAGGTTGTGTGTACTGCAGGAGGCACCATCAGCGAAACCAACGTAAGGCGAACCAGAGATCTGTCCAAGAAGCAAAAAGACACAATAAGCGGCAATCACGCCGACACACGAAGACAAAAACATGAAAACATGCACACAAAACACACTTGCTAAAGCACACGTATGTACAAAAAATAGAGTGCCTGAAATTCATGCATAATATTTTTTCAAGTAAAGCCCATTCCGGGGCTTATCCATGGGATTCCCTTCGTATTCAATCAGCTCGTAGGCCCATTTTTGCAAAACTCTCTTTACAATGTAAGGCTCGTGCCACATGGGCTCGAATTTCCCTGCCCCCAACTTATCATTGGCTTGATTGTAGAACAGGACTAAATCTCCCTCAACAAAAGAACGAGGATGAGCAGTGTGATCAAAGTGAGTTTTCACTCACTTCCTCTGTGCTTCGATAGCTAAAGAGGCTAGTCAACAAGTCTCGTATAGCCGCTCCAGGTAAAGAAGGCATTCCTCTACCGGAGTAGTGTCAGGGAGTAATTCGACGGCTAATTTTAACGAAGGGATCTCACACTCGATGGGAAGGGTAGTCTCCAGTCCATAAACCAATTGGAAAGGAGTGAAACCAATGGCATCCTTCACAGAGGTTCGGTAGGCCCACAAGGCAAAGAACAACATCAAGTTCCAGTTGGACTTATGCATGCCAATGGTTCGTTGAATCATCATAACTAGAACCTTGTTGACAGCTTCTACTTGACCGTTGGCATGAGGATAGTATGGAGTCGAGCTATCGTGCCGTAGGCCCAACTGGGTTGTAAGCTTCGTCATCATATGATTACGAAAATGCTTGCCATGATCAGTGACGATGGCTCGAGGGACTCCGAACCGTGAGATAACATGATTAAATAAGAATTGCGCCACGGTGTGACCATCTTCAGATAATGTGGGCATCGCCTTGGCCCATTTTGTGAAGTAATCAACGGCAACGATGATATACCCATGCCCCCCGCCCGAGCGAGGGTTACAGGTCATATAATCAATGCCCCATTTTGCAAAAGGGTCGACGGTAACAACGGGGTGCAGTGGAGCGGGAGGCGCACACATCTTTCGTTGCTAGATTTGGCACTCGTGACAAGAGCGAACGGCAAGAATGCAATCCTTAAAGATGGAGGGCCAAAAGTAACGAGCGCGGGGATTTTCTGTGCAATAGCATATCTGGACATGTGACTGCCACAGGCGCCAGAGTGGCAGTCATTTAAAACTTTCTCTGTAAGTTTTAACCCCGTACAGAAATTACCTGCATACGAATTCTAAATCACAAGAAAAATAAAAATGCGAGAGCATAACACATAA
>APFE030915146.1:84251-107530 GCA_000404065.3 Pinus taeda | reverse complement strand
CCATCCTCTGAATCACTGCTTCCTTCACAGTTCTGGGATCATCATCAGTAACAGACAAAGCAAAGTTTGAACAGAAAGCAGATGGACTATACCTTTCTGGCTGCCTTCTTTCTCGAGCTGATCTTCTCACAGCCGGAGTTTGTGGCTCTTCATCTTCTGATTCCTCCTCTGCTACAGAGTCTGATTCTTCCTCCTTTAGTTCAAACTCTATCTTCACAGGTTCCTTTGGTTGGACTTCATGTTTAATAACATCTTTCACCTCTCTGGACTTTAAGGGGATCGAGACATATGCCCTCTTGGGATATGATGAACCTGAGAAGTCTACTAGACTCTACGCAGAAGGCACACTTATGCGGGTTGAGTCGAATACGGTAGTGTTGACAGTGGAGAAAGATTTCGCAGAGATGAGCGAGATGGTCTTGACACTTAGCTGAATGAGTTGGTAGATCATCCAGGTAAGGTTGCACGATGTGTCGAATATCATGGAATGCGTAAGAAATCGTGCGTTGGAAGGTAGCACCGGCGTTCTTCAGACCAAAAGGGAGCTTTTTGTAAGCAAAAGTGCCCCACAGACAGATAAAGGCAGTTTTGTGTTGATCGGCTGGCGCAATATTAATCTGGTTATAACCAGAGAAACCGTCCATAAACAAGTATATCTCACTTCCGGCACACTCATCAATGAGCTGGTCAATGAAGGGTGTGGGGTAGTTATCCTTGGGACAGGCTCAATTAATATCACGGTAATCAACACAGACCCTGATGGTACCTTGCTTTTTATCCACAGGGACGATATTGGAAACCCAATCTGTGAGTGGGATGGGGTAGATAAAGCCAGCCTTGAGAAGCTTTTCGACTTCCGCTTTAATGGCCGCAGCCTTTCGGGGGTGCACGGGGCGTAAACGCTGTCGGACAGGGTTAGCTCCCGAATCGTGGGTATCTCATGTACCACAATGCTTGGGTCGATGCCGGGCATTTGTTCGTAAGACCAAGCAAAGACGTCAGGAAACTCGTGAAAAAGACCAATATAAAGCTGAATTTCCTCAAGAGTACAAGTTACTCCAATATAGATATGCTCGACAATCCCTGGTTTAACAGAGATGTCGATCAGTTGGGTTTGCATGATGTTTCCCATGTTCCCTTTAGAGGACACTTGATATACTTGGATGGGTTTCTGAAGGGGTTGTGTGGGGAGACAACGAGCAAACCGCTCGAGACAGGCAAGCATTTCCTGATGGGTAGGGAGGAACGAGGAACGATGGTGAAGATTGGACCAAGGGGGTTCCTCGAGAGACATAGTCTCGATAATGGCTTCATCAGAAGGAAATGTTTCCTTTAAAGGATCCGAAGAAGCATAGTCTCCAAGCCAAGGGGAATGAGCATACGAGTCAAGAGCTCTGCTCAAAGAAACAGATTCAGGAGGAGAAGCTGATACAGAAACAATCTCGATGAAGTTGAGTTTGGCAGGACTCAACGGCATCTCATCACCCCATGATTCTATCTGGTCAATGGGGGGAAGAACCAAAGGATCATAATGAACTGAAATCATATTGATAGAAGCGACGTTCGGAGGCGGGAGTGAAAAGACACCCATGAGGGCGGGATCTTTAAAGAGCCCAACTCCCACACTTTCTAATGGAATGGAGGTATGCTCCACAAAAGGCATGTTGCCTTCAGAAGAGGAAGCGAAGAAAGAGAGCTGGTCTACTGTGACAATTTTCCCCTGATGAGGGAAACGAATGACATGAAAAAGAGATGAAGCCACGGCTCGCATGGCATATGTCCAGCTTCGGCCCAAAAGGAGGTTGTAACTAAGATTAGCATCAATGACTTCAACTTCCATTTCGACAGTCCAAAGTAATAGACAAGCGTTGGAGGATACCGTAAGGGCGAGTCTCTCTCCTATCAAAGGCTTCTAAGGTTGTAGGAGACTGACTCAAAGTCGGAGAACCAATAGCCTTCCAACAAGAAATAGACATAATGCAAGTTGAAGCACCTTCATCAATAACCGTACGATGAATCATATTAGAATTGATGATGACCTGGATAAGGAAGGCAATCTGGTGAGGCAGTCTCGGTACATGGCTCTCGAGATCAAAAGTAATCAAATCCGAGTCAGCCAGGTCGATGCCACTGATGGCCGATAGCAAGGACTTCCTCTGGGGGGGGCAGCTCTAGAGAACTTCTAGAGCGGACATAGCTGACGGAGCCTGAGCTAAGTCCTCAACGATGCTATAGTGCTGGGCAGCACGATCATTAGGGTTGTAAGAAGATCTCCGAAGTACACCTTTAGGAGGGGGGCAAATAGGTGTCTCAGTGCTAGGTCTCTCAATATGGAGCGGACTAGAACTAGACGGAGGAACGCTTGAGGGAACCTCAGGCTCTTTCCTGGCAGGTGGCAGATATTCTTTCGCTCGAGTAGTAATGTGAACGGGAATCGTTCCAGCCATGAACACTTGAGAATCAAAGGGAGAAGAAGATGAGGATGGGTCAACCACCATTTGCGTTTGTTATGAGGGGAAAGGTTCTTTCAGCACCGCAAGAGTCCCAAGAGCACCTTTCAACAAGCGACTAACTTCGGACCGCCTTGGGCAGTCTTTGGTATAGTGATCCTCGTCATAGATAAGACAAGGATACTTGGGTTTGCGTTTGGCTCCTTCCTTGGGTGGAGGTTTAGGGGAGTCCTGCTTGGGTTGATCATATTTATTTTTCCCTTTTCCCTTCTTTTTTCCTTTCGAGGCTTTATCCACCGTGGTGGACTGGATGGCATTAACCTCGGAAGTATTTCCAGAATTAGACACAGCTTGAGAAGTATTTTCATTCGAAGCATTCGACTTTTGCTTCCCAGGGTTCGCGGAAGATTTCTTAGAAGACGAATTTACAGATCCAATAACACCGTCAACAGATGGCTTTCGGAGCTTTGGATGTTCCGGGTCTCGGGGCGTCAGGCAAATAATCATATAGGGTACCAGACTGGGAATAAACCAAGTCGAGGTACTGAGCACGCGCAATAGCCTACTCTTCTGTTACACATGCCCCCATAGCAATGCCTCGTGCGATCACAGGGACAAAGGAGGTTGTAAACCAATCAGTCAGGAGCTGATCAGGAATCCAGAACTTAATCAAATGACGACGTCGTCTCCATTCATGTAGATGATCGGATATGTGCATGGTCGTGTCCTTTTTAAGAGACGTGAGGAGATGCGTTCCCGTCTCATACTGAATTGGCAACTGAAAATGAGTTAAAAATTCCATTGCCAACGAGTTAAAATCTTGAAAGGATCCGCGAGTTAGCTCAATATACCACTTAACAGCAGAGCCAGTGAGAGTCCTTTGAAAACGGCAGAGCCGGATTGAATCGTCAAACCACGAATTGGATGAAAACCAAATATGATAAGTCATAATGTGGGCTTGGGGGTCTTCTCCAGCTTTGCCATCAAATTTGGGACAATCACCAGGAATCTTGGTTGGAACTGGTGGCTAGAATGGATTATGAAGGATAGGATCATTAGTCAATTTGGATACATCCGGCAGTTCCAATGTTGCTAAGAAGGGTAACTGAGGATTGAAGGACATCTGTGGCTGTGGATAAGGGGTAGCACTAGGGTTCCAACCAGTGGTTGGTTTCCCCCATTGATTTTGTCCAGACGGACCTGGCCCATAGGGTTTCTGTGTGTAGGGATTTTGTCCATAGGGGTTATAGCCATAACTGGACGATTTACCCTAGATTCGCCCCCCAGCACCCCATTGATTACCAACTTGACCTGCAGGAGCAACATACTATTACTGGTAATTCTAATAAGGAGTCATCTGCATTTGTTGATAATTTTGGTACGGGGCAAACTGAGCTTGCCCCTGGGATTGCTGGAAACCATAAGGTTGTTGGGCTCCATACCGACCCTGGGGACCAGGCTGCGCTTGATAAGAAGGTTGAGACTGAAACCCAACTTGCATCTAAAGACCAGCTTGGGTCTGGGGCCCAGCCTAGGGCTAGAAACCGGGTGGAGCTTGAGAAGCAACAACCATTTGCATGCCCGGTTGAGCAGGCCCAGCAAGATGTCCTTGAGAGGATTGGGGTTGGGCCATCTAGCCATAAGGTTGTCCTGGTTGAGCGTGGGATTGACCCACTTGCCCAGAAGGTTGAGCTTGCTAGGTGTTGGGTTGTCTCTGCACAACCGAGGGTTGTCCCGATGGAATAGATGGCTGAGTGGACTAGACGGTTGGTTGTCCTCGAGGTTGACCAACTTGTCCAGACGGTTGACCAGATTGGACAGTGGGTTGGCCTTGCTGTACGTAAGGCTGACCACCCTGTCCAGAAGGGTACCCTTGCTGGATCCCAGGTTGTCCTTGTTGCATATAAGGTTGTCCTGGATTCCCAGAGGGTTGACTGGAAGGGTATCCCTGCTGGACCACAGGTTGTCCTTGTTGCATATAAGGTTGTCCTGGATTTCCAGAGGGTTGCCCAAGATAAGTGAAAGATGGACCACCATAGGCCGAAGGTTGTCCCTGAAAGGGTTGTCCTTGTGGGCCTCCAAGTTGCCCTGGATAAGATTGTCTGTAATATTGTTGCCCATAAGAAGGTTGCATGTAAGACAAATGACCTTGATAAGGTGGTCCTTGATCCAAAAGTGGTGCTTGGCCACCACCGTAACGAGTGGTACCCCAGCAACATTTAACGAGACTGAGACCTCAATCGCAGGCTGAGATGGCAAGGATCCAATATAAAGATGATGCCCTACAGGGTCATAGTAACGAACTGGACCTTGCGCGCCCAGATTCTGGACAGCTTGTAAATACTAATTGTATACCCCCCTGCTGGAATGGAACCAGAAGAAGGTGGGGCACTAAGAGTAGGATCGACGATTCCGGATGTAAGTACCGACCGACCACTATTCACCGAATCATGGAACGGACCAACAACAATGGTTACAATCGAGGATTTCGTAACGGCACTAACAACAGGCGCTAAAGAAGCTACACAAACAGTTGGAGTAGTCGGGACTGAAGTGACAATTGTATTGTGAATTTGAGGAATAAAAGATCCCGTAGTGGGAGTGATGTTGTGATCCCACATGGTACTCGAAGAGGAGTTCCTGGAACCCATAACATCCCTTAAAGCTCTATAGCATAAGGGCAATGTGACACCGAGAGGGGTGACACTGAAGGGTGGGGTTTTGATCGAGATAGGAGTTTCGACACTCGTCACAACGGGTGTTTCACTCGCGATGGGAGACATGTCATCCATATCATAGGAAGGCATTGGGACCGAAACACCAGTAGGAGTAAAAGGAGTATCCTCTTCAGAAGGCTCCCAAACAGGGCTCCAATGTAAATCGTCAAAATCGTCTTCTGGAGCGCGGGAGTTCAGCGATTGGATACTCGGAATAACAGGGAGAGTACCACTACCAACCGGTGTCTTAGGAGCAGCAGAAGAAGGAGACCCTTCGTCACTTGGGACGGGAGACGGGATCGATGATTCCGCCAGGATGATTCGATTCAAAAAATCCTAGGCAAACTAACGAGAAAGGACCCCACTCAAACTAACGCAAACAAGATCTAACAGGGTAAATGTGAACGTGGTCGAATAAATTTTAGGACACAAGGACATAACTTGACCTTTTCATCTTTAAAGAGTCGAGAAAAGGACAAAAAGATGACTCTAGTCGCCTTCGAATGTTTAATGAGCCCGAAGTGACAAATGCTCAAATGAGCCTTTTCTTTTACAGAGTCCGAAAAGGATCAAAAGTGACTACTCTGGAGAACTAGGCAAAAGGTTTACCAGAAAATCCGTAAAACTGCATATACACCTTGGCAATCGTATGAAAACCAAGGACTTTCCGTATGGCAATCAATCTTCCCGAATGTTGTGTTCGATGTGTTACGGGTCGTAAGGCGGCAGACACGACTTCCTATGGATAAAGGATGATAAACTAGTGGGGTCTCCCCATATACTCAACAGTACCTGGGAGCACAAGTCTATACTAGACCACTATTGAGTCACAAAAGGAGGAACCACCCAACCTTGAGTGGAAACAAAAGTGACTAGGTTTAACAACACCGGAGCACGTCTCTAGCCTAGACCTCTAAAAAGTGTGCGTTATGTTCCAATGCGTTGTTAGATTCATTCAGTTCATTTTAAAGTTGATCTTGTATTATGTTTCAGTTTTCAGGCCTTACCGTATGTAATGTCTCAAAATTTCCTAAATGAAAACTATATGCCACAATATGTCATTTCATTCGATGAATTCTAGCTATGAGAGAGTTTGAGAGCTTTCACACAAACGAAATGATCGCAAAACAACAAAGAATATCTCTAATGCAGCTAATGGAAATTAACAAACTTTTCTTCAAATTCACTAATCGCTAATAACAATGAAAAGCTCTAATTCACATTAACTAATGCAAAGCAAAAGAGATTTTTTCCTTTTAAGTTGATGGAAAAATGCACTAAACAAACATTGAGAAATGATAACAAACAAATTCCACTCAATACAAGCACATTCAGATCCCTAAATCACAAAGCAATCCTTCAAAGAATGAAAAGAGTCCCAAAGAAACCAATGAGCCATGTAATCTAGGCCCAAAGCGAAACAAAGCGGAATTCAAGTGAAAAAGAGGCAAGTCACTCAAATAACACAATAAAATGATAAACAACCACCAAACGAGTGCAAGGGAGCAATCAGAGAGTCGACTGGACCAATAGAAGACCAAAAACACCTAAGGAAGGCTCGACACACAAAGCCACTAGATGCCCTAGGGCTAGAAACGTGAAATCGATAGAAAAAAGGCAAACACCCAAAGGGTAAAGATCAAAGCCAGTCAAACAAGACTCCAACACACTCAAGTAGTCGAAAAAAGGTACCCAGAACAAAAGCAAGCTCAGGAAGCTCAAAACCAAGCAAACTTCAAAAGTTCCCAGGCCTGGCGCGACTGTCAAGCTGCAACTAGCGCCTTTTAAGGATTGGCGTGGGTTGTCAATGAGCAACTAGCGCCAATTGGCGCGACTGTGACGCTATAAAAGCGCGCCAGTCAAGTTTGCTATGCAAAAATAAAAAACAAGCAATCCAAAGCTAGGCCACCATTAACCAGGTAAACCAAGAGGCGAGAAGCAGCAAAAGAATTCAACCCAGAAGGCTAACCAAGCAGGAAAAACCAAGAAACAACCAAAAAATACAAGACAAGTTCCAAGTTGTTCAGTCCATAAACCAAACCGGAGATTGAATGAAGTGGCGTTGATCTACTTCGCTAATACAGAGCAACAACGTTTCTAAGGTTATCTGGCCGTACTTCAGGCTTCGTTTAAAGTTTACAAATCAAACAACAAGACAAATCAAGCAACAAGCTGACTCCCCAGCGGAGTTGCCAAATTGTTGAGGAGGTAAATCTCCTCTGCGGGCAGCGGTGATCCCTACTAGCCCAGACCGGGTCTAGCAACAATCCTACAACGCTACAACGCAAGTTCCTAATTGCAAATTAAATACCAATGATGAGGGCCTACATGGATTCCAACGCTAGTGCTTGTAGAAGAGTTGACGCTCCCGTTCCTTTGCTCCGGCAGATCACGATCCCCATGATCTCCATGAATGGACACCTGCACATACAAAGAACGACACAAACACAAACAGAAAATCAATAGATGCAACTATATATCAGTCAGAAAGGATATAACTCATCATTATTACAAAGGAAAATAAGAGTGGAACCATAACAATAGTCGTTTATTAATGATGAATAAAGAAGAATACAACCATAGTTCTGACGTAAAATCCTCCTTTGGCTGGGTGATCAGCAGCACATGTCTTGCAAAGCTTGTTGGGAATGGGAACAAGCCTCTCTCTCCTTGGTTATTGGACAAGAATCTCCTTACTTAGATTTCGCCTTATGGGAATGAAGAAGTCTCTTGCAGCATGAAGCTCTTGGTAACTTGACAATTCTCAATCTCTGGAACTAGCTTGCCTAAGGAAAATGGACAAGCTTTTATAGATGGAGGAGGGGGAGTTGGGATCATCCACAATATTCATGGGATTGGCTTTATCACTAAAGAAGCTTCCATGAGAGGTGGCAAACCACTTCCTCTCTATGGAGACCCGAAGCCAAACCACCCAACTCAAGATAGATTCAGTCCAGGAGTTGGTTAGGATGAATCTTCCATTGTTGGTTTGTTAAAAAACACCACTTATTATGGCTAGCATGAGTGCGACTCTATGACAGAGCGCCAACTGGCGCGCCCTGTTTAGAGGATTTCCCCCATTGGTGCGAGTGTTGCACTGTGAAACCGCGCCAATGGAAAAGGGGTTATTTTTATGGGTTTTTAGCAAGAGATGTCTTCAAGGCAAATGAAGTTCATGTTCAGGGAAATGCAATGCAAGTGTTTGCAGGTCATGTCACTTCTCGTAGGTCCCAAAATGAGTCCTCCAAGATGCGGGAGAGGGGTAACAGGGACGGTGACAAATTGTTGTGTAACACTCCACTAGGAACATTCATTACATGTCATAAAATGAATAATTGTAATATCCCCAATTTTTGTGAGCATGGAAATCATTAAGGAGTTTTGCCCAATTTTGGTAATATTAATCAAAAGGGGAAAATATTATTTTATTGGAAAAAGGTAGTCAATATTGTTTTATTAGAGAATGGTAGAAAACATTATTTTATTGGAGAAAGGCAGAAAATATTAATTTATTGGAGAATGGCGGAAAATATTAATTTATTAGAGAATGGTGACAAATTATTATTTTCTTAAAATGGCGGTAGAAGTCACTTAACGGAAAATGTCACCCACCAATAAAATAATATTAAAGAGTCTAGAAGCATGGGGAGAAATTATAAAAGGAGGATGAACTCATTTGATGATCATTCTATTCTATCATATCTCATTGACATTGAAAAGAAACTCAAGTGAGTTTCAAACATAAGGGTTTCGAGCGAAACTTTGAGCTGATTTTGGTGGACTTTGAGCATCCCCCTAGTTAGCTCTTGCGGAAGATCACTTCAAGTCTTCCATTTATGTTTATTGCATACTATCTCCAAGAGGCCAAGTTATTCCCTTCGAGAGAGCCAAATATGAAGAGACTGGAATGCTAATTTCTGAAGATAATTGCCAAGGACAAGTCGCACACAATAGAGGGACAAATTCTCTGCTTTACTAAGATCAAAATCGAACCTCCTCGCAAATCAAGTGAACCAAGAAGTTCTTTCATGACAAACTAAGGCTGAGTTATTCAAATTCAAGGAAGGGAATTGTGTTGCATCTTTAGATTGATTTGTGTGTGTTCATTATTGTTATTTCTAGAATCTGAAGTTTGATTAGTAATAAATATTTCCAGTGGTTGAAGGCTAGATTTTTTCCATAAAGAGGGTCATGGGTTTCATGCTCCTATTTGTTCCAAGGGATAAATTTATCCTTGAGTCTCCCTCAGAAATTTTAATACTTAAAGAGGAGATCGGATTCTGTTCATAAGGAGGGTGGGGTTACTACAAAAAGAATGTCGAGTTCCAGTTGGTTCCAAGGGCATAATTTCAAAGAGGCCCAAATTATTTCTTGCGCAGGCTAAGTTGTATAAAGTAAATGAGATGCTACACAGTGGTTTAAAAGGAGGGTCTAATCCCTTTCTTGTGGCTGAGTTGGATTGTTGCACATGGAGACAAATTTCCAAACTAAATAAATCAGATTTGGGAGTTGAATAAGTGCATGTGTTATTGTGAAAGGTAACCCTATATTCCTATGATTATTTTGGGTAGCATCAGATGTGCTCTAGCTCCAAAAGTTGTGGAAGGACTAGAATACATGAGATCTCCAAGATCCAGAAATTGTTTGGAGAAATTCCACCCGGATGATGAGTTATTAAAATAATTAATATTTTTAATGGGTTCCTAAGTCTAAACTTAGGAAAATAAAAATATTAATAAAGATAAGGGTGAGAAGCTTCTAAGAGACGAGGATCAACTCTATTTTAATCTTAGTCATTGATTAGAGACTTAATCTCGGTTATTTATTCATCAACAAGAAAAGTATAAGAGAAGACTTGAGGATCATTTGGATATACACCAGCGGATACTCAGTATCCCAAGGAAAATTGATTCTCAAAGAGAAGGAGATCAATTTCAGAGGTAGCGTTGCAGGGTGGAGGAAGAGGAGGGCATCAGCAACAGTCGGTGACTAATGAGGAGGTGACACAAAGGTATTGAGAGATAGTGCAAAGGGAAGACATAGTGCAGGAGACGCGGTCCTCATGCAGGCTGACACAGAGGGATGGAGAACCACGCAGAGCAACGCAAAAGTGACGCGGAGTTGGGAGAAGGGTCTCCAGGGTGTCACAAAGTTTTTAGGAAAGGGATGAACCTTGTCTTAGGTGTTTTCTCTTAGTAGTGTCTCAGTTTCTCTGTAAAATAATTCCTTGTAAAAGCGATTGTTGTTGAAGATTAATAAAACCCTCACTTGTTGCACCAGTTTTCCTACATTGGGTTTTTCTGGGGACAATTGTCCAAAAACAACTCTGTCGATGTGATTGGTTCTTGTGTTTGTTAGTTTCTCTATGAAATTATGTGATAACTATAGTAGAATTTATTTTAACGTTTACTAATTGGAATTCATAAATAACTTATTGTGATAAATAAGTAGGTGAAATAGCTTAGTTACTGCAGTAGAATTTCGGGTTAGAAATTTTCACATGGTATCAGAGCATAGATCCGGAAAAAAGAGAGAAGAATCGGCTATGGGTTAGGATCATGATGCAGAGGCATCAACTCAGAGGGACTCATGCAAATTTCCAGAAAAAGAAAAAAGCATAAGGAAGATGGATCATGATTACTCTATGTTAGCTTCTAGACTCGAAGAAGAAGTCGCTTGCCTAGCAAGTTCTGCCTCCTCTCAATTTTGGTATATAGATAGTGGAGCTTCTTGGAATATGACAAGAATTCGAGAATGTTTTTCAAATTATCAGGAAGAAAGGATTCATTTTCATATCACCATGGGAAATAAGGCAAAATGTAGCCCTGTAGGAAGAGGTATTGTAGTCTTTCAAACCGAAGCAGGAGAGCGGCTTCGAGCAACCAATGTGTTGCATGTGCTAGGATTAGGGATGAACTTACTCTGTGTATCTCAACTTCAAAACAAGGGCTATGAAGTTTTCTTCATTAAGAAGAAAGTTTAGGTCAAACACTCGAGTTGGAAAAATAAGGACTATATTAGAATCATAAGTAACAACTTGTATAGATTACAGCTAGAATCTCCAATGCCACTTATAGGTAGCAATGGAGATAAATATTTGAATGAACTATGGCACATCAGGATGGGACACTTACACCATGGGGCTCTGAGAATTCTCGGGAAAACAGTATCAAAAGTTCTAGAATTAAGTACCGAACGAGATGATGTATGCAGAGGGTGCGTCCTAGGCAAGTATGCAAAAGCAGCATTTTCCAGAAGTATCAATAGGGCTCAGAGTGATCTAGGATTGATACACTCAGACATCTACGGACCTATGTCCAGAAAAGCTCTTAGTGGTGCCAAATACTTCATCACCTTCACCGATGACCATTCCAAGAAGACTTGGATCTACTTTCTGAAAACCAAGGATGAGGTTTTTGGTCGATTCAAAGAGTTCAAGGTCTAGTAGAGAATCGGGCAGGAAAGAAGATAAAAGTGTTGCGCTCAGACAATGGTGGAGAGTACGCTGACAAGGACTTCTCTGATTTTTGCGCTAGGGAAGGCATTAGAAGAGAGCGGACAACTCCCTACAATCCAGAGTAGAATGGAGTAGCAAAAAGGAAAAACGGGACTATTGTGGGAGCAGCTAGGGTGATGTTGTATGATCCGGATATGCCCAAATTCCTATGGGCAGAAGCATGCAGCACAACAGTTTATGACCAAAACAGGACATCTCACAGGGCATTGGGAAAGATCACTCTGGAAAGTGTCTTCACCGGGAAGACACCGGAAGTCAGTCATTTCAGGATATTTGGGAGTTTGGCATATTGTCATATACCTGAAGAAAAGAGAAAGAAATTAAATCAAAATGCTAAAAAAGGATATCTTGTGGGATATAGCAAAAATTATAATGCATATAGAGTCTATCTTCCAGGGAGTAGGAAGGTAGTAGTTCAGCGGGATGTAAATTTCATTGAGGACAGAGCTTTCAGGAAATCTCGAGAAATGCCTTCCGAGGAGCAGTCAAAAGATGATCTGTTGGTCCAACCACTTCAACCAGCAGAAACTAGTACCAGTAATTCTCCTAAAGGAAAAGCTTCAGGATAAGAGGAACCTCAAGAAGAGGATGAGCCGATAGATGTACCCACCACCAGTGGAAGAATGAGTTGGGAACTCCAAAAGATTCTACGGGATGCAGAGGACTTCAATGGTGCACCCAAAAATGATAAAAGGGAGTGAAGACAGCCAGACAGATACGAGGCCTTAGTAGCTTAGGTTAGGGAACCCTCTAGTTTTCAGGAGGTCGTTCAACATCAAGTATGGGTAGATGCTATGGTGAAGGGATATAGTTCTATAATAGACAATGATGTCTAGGAAGTGGTACCTATGCCTCAGGACAGGTCAGTGGTAGGTTCGAGATGGATCTACAAAGTCAAATATGTTGCAGACGGTAGTGTGGAGAAATACAAAGTCAGGCTTGTGGCTAAGGAGTATGCTCAGAAGGAAGGGATAGACTATGAAGAAACCTTCGCCCCATTAGCCAGGTATACTTCTATTATAACCCTGATATCCCTTGCAACACAAATGGGGTGGGAGATTCACCAGATGGATGTCAAGACAACGTTCTTGAATAGGGTGACAAAAGAAGAAGTTACATTGAACAGCCAAAGGGTTTTGAGACACATGAGAAGAAATCTCATGTATGAAAATTAAATAAAGCCTTGTATGGGCTTAAACAAGGCACCTAGAGCATGGTATAGTCGAATTAATGGCTACTTGCAGTAGATGGGGTTCATCAAGAGTGATGCAAATCCTAATCTCTACTATCTTGTCGTAGAGAATGAGCCTCTAATCCGGGTGTTATATGTGGACGATCTTTTCCTAACATGATCATCCAGGCTCATCAAACACTGCAAGAAGAACCTAGCCACATAATTCGACATGAAGGATTTAGGACAGATGCATTATTTCCTGGGGTTGGAAGTTTGGTAGCAGAAGGGTGAGATCTTCGTCGGACAAGGGAGATATGCTACAAAGACCTTGAAGAGATTTAGAATGCAAGAATGTAGACCTATGGTTACTCCAATGATCACCAACTGGAAGAAGATTGACGCGTCAAAAGCTAAAGACGTTGATCCCACCTTGTATAGGCAGCTTATAGGGTCCCTGATGTATCTAGTCAATATCAAGCTAGACATTTGTTACATTATCAACACCCTCAATCAGTTCATGGTGGAACCAAAGAGGGCACACTGGGCAATAGCCAAACATGTTCTCAGGTATATATAAGGAACAATCGAGAATGGACTATTGTACACCCAAGGAAATGACATCAGGTTGAGTGGTTTCACTAATGCAGATTGGGCTGGAAGTTCAGTAGATCGAAAAAGTACAACTGGGTACTGTTTCAATATTGGATCAGAAATGATCTCCTGGTGTAATAGAAAACATAAATATGTGGCTTTGAGCTCAGCTAAAGCTGAATATATGGATGTTGTTGATTTTTGGTAGCATCAGAGGTACTCTAGCCTTGAAATTTGGAGAAGAGGCTAATGCACATGAGATATCCAAGACCCATAAATCATTTAGATAAATTCCACTCGAATGAGGAGTTATTAAAATAATTAATATTTTTAATGGGTTCCTAAGTCTAAAATTAGGAAAATAAAAATATTAATGGGTATTAATAAAGATAAGGGTGAGAAAATTCTAAGAGATGAGGATCAAGTCTGTCTTAATATTTGTCGTTGATTAGAGACTTAATCTTGGCCATTGATTCATCAACAGGAAAAGTATAAGAGAAGACTTGAGGATCATTTGGAGACACACTAGAAGATACTCAGTATCTCAAGGAAAATTGATTCTCAAGAAAGGAGATCGATTTCAGAGGGAGAGTTGCAGGGTGGAGGAAGAGGAGGGCATCAGCAATAGTCCGTGATTGAGGAGGAGGTGACGTAGGGATAGTGAGAGAGAGCGCAAGGAGAGACGCAGTCCAGAGGAGAGACTTTGCCCTCATGTAGGTTGACGCAGAGCCACTCATAGCCACGCTGAACCACGCAGAGGTGACATAGGAATGGGAGAAGGGTCTCCAAAGTGTCAAAAAGTCGGAAAGGGAAAGTCTTAGGCGTTTTCTTTCAATTTCTCTGTAAAATCATTCCTTGTAAAAGCGATTGTTTCTAAAGATTAATCAAACCTTCATTTGCTACATCGTTTTCCCGCATTGGGTTTTTTCAGGGACAATTGTCCAAAAACAACTGTGTTGATGTGATTCGTTCTTGTGCATGTATTTTCTCTGTGTAACTACGTGATAATTGCAGTATAATTTATTTAATATTTGTTAAAGATATTTTGTAAATAACTTATTGTGAAGAATAAGTAGGCGAAATAAATCAATTGCTGCAGTTTAGAAATGTTCACATGGTATTAAAGCAAAGATCCAACAACAGGAGAGAAAAATTGACTATGGGTCAAGAGCATGATGCAGAGGCATCAGCTCAAAGGGACTCACACATCTTTCCAGAAGAATGCACAAAGGAAACAGATCATGTTTATTCTATGTTAGCTTCCAGATTGGAAGAAGAATTCGCTTGCCTAGCAAGCTCTGCCTCCTCTCAGGTCTGGTATATAGACAGTGGAGCTTCCTTGCATATGACAGGAATTTGAGAAATTTTTTCAGATTATCAAGAAGAGAGAATGAATTTTTGAATCACCATGGGAAATAAGGCAAAGTGTACCCCAGTAGGAAGAGGTATTGTAGTCTTTCAAACCAAAGCAGGAGAGTGGCTTCAAGAAACCAATGTGCTGCATGTGCCAAGATTAGGGATGAACTTACTCTTCATATCTCTACTTCAAAACAAGGGCTATGACGTTTTCTTCCTTAAGGAGAAATTATATGTCAAACACCTGAGTTGGAAAAGGAAGGCCTAGATTGGAATCAAAAGTAACAGGTTGTACAAGTTACAACTAGAATCACCAATGACAATGATATGCAGCAATGGGAACAAAGATTTGAATGAACTATGGCAGAGGAGGATGGGACACTTACACCATGGGGCTCTGAGAATTCTCAGGAAAACAGTATCAGGGGTTCAAGAACTAAGTACCGAACGAGATGATGTATGCAGAGGGTGCACTCTCCGCAAATATGCCAAAGCAACATTTTCCATAAGTAGCAATAGAGCTAAGACTGTGCTAGGATTGATACACTCAGACATCTATGGACTGATGTCCATAAAAGCTCTTAGAGGTGACGAAGTAGTGCCGAATACTTCGTCACCTTCATCGATGACCATTCCAGGAAGACTTGGATCTACTTTATGAAAACCAAGGATGAGGTTTTTGATCAATTAAAAGAGTTCAAGGCTCTAGTGGAAAATCTGACAGGAAAGAAGATAAAAGTGTTGCACTCGGACTTCACTGATTTGCGCGCTAAGGAAGGCATCAGAAGAGAGTGGACAACTCCCTACAATCTGGAGTAGAATGGGGTAGCAAAAAGGAAAAACAAGACTATTGTGGAAGCAACTAGGGCAATGTTGTATGATCATGTTATGCCCAAATTTTTGTGGGCAGAAGCATGCAGCACGACAGATTATGTCCATAATAGGACTCCTCATAGGGCATTCGGAAAAATCATTGTGAAAAGGGTCTTCACCGGGAAGACACCTTAAGTTAGTTATTTTAGGATATTTGGGAGTTTAGCGTATTGTTGTATACCCAAAGAAAAGAGAAATAAATTAGATCAAACTGTCGAGAAAGGATATATTGTGGGATATAGCGAGAATCCTAAGGCATATAGAGTCTATCTTCCAGGGACTAGGAAGGTAGTGGTTCAGCAGGATGTAAAGTTCATCAAGGATAGAGCTTTCAGGAAATCCCGATAAATGCCTTTCAAGGACAAAGCTTTTAGGAAATCTCGACAAATTCCTTTCGAGGAGTAGTCAAAAATCGATCCTTTGGTCTAACCACTTTAGCCAGCAGAAACTAGTACCTGAAATTCTCCTCAAGACAAAGCTTCAGAATAGGAGGAATCTCAGGAAGACGAAGAGATGATGGATGTGCCCACTACTAGTGGAAGAACAAGCTAGGAAATACGACAAATTCTACAAGATGCAAAGGACTTCATTGGTGCACCCACGAATAATAAAAGGGAGCGAAGAAAACCAGATAGATACCAGGCCCTTGTAGCTCAGGTTGGGGAACCTTCTAGTTTTTAGAAAGTCGTTCAACATCAAGTATGGGTAGATGCTATGATGGAGGAATGTAGTTATATAATGGTCAATGATGTCTAGGAAGTGGTACCTAGGCCTTAGGACATGTCAGTGGTAGGTTTGAGATGGATCTACAAGGTAAAATATGTTGTAAACGACAGTGTGGAGAAATACAAATCTAGATTTGTGGCTAAGGGGTATGTTGAGAAGGAAGGGATAGATTATGAAGAAACCTTCACCCCAGTAGCCAGGTATACTTCTATTAGAACTGTGATATCTCTTGTAACACAAATGGGGTGGGAGATTCACCAGATGAATGTCAAGACAACATTCTTGAATGAGGTAATAGAAGAGGAAGTATAAATTGAACAGCCAGAGGGTTTTGAGACACATGAGAAGAAATCTCATATATGCAGATTAAAGAAAGCCTTGCATGGGATTAAACAAGCACCTAGAGCATGGTATAGTCAAATTTATGGCTACTTGCAGAAGATGGGGTTCGTCAAGAGTGACGCTGACCCTAATCTCTACTCTCTTGTCATAGAGAATGAGCCTCTAATATGTGGATGATATTTTCCTGACAGGATCATCCAGGTTGATCAAAGACTGCAAGAGGAACCTAACCACAAAATTCGACATGAAGGATTTGGGAAATATGCATTATTTCTTGGGGTTATAAGTTTGGCAGTAGAAGGGTGAGATATTTCTTGGACAAGGGAGATATGCTACATAGATCTTGAAGAGATTCAAGATAGAGGATTGTAGACCTATGGCTACTCCAATGATCACCAACTGGAAGAATATTGATGCATCATAAGATAAAGACATTGATCCAACTTTGTACAGGCAGCTTGTAGGGTCCTTGATGTATCTGGTCAATACCAGGCCAGACATTTGTTACGTTGTCAACACCCTCAGTGAGTTCATGTTTGAACCCAAGTGGGCGCACTAGGTAGCAACCTGACATGTTCTCGGGTATATTCAAGGAACATTTGAGCATGGACTAGTGTGCACCCAGGGAAATGACATAAGGTTGAGTGGGTTCACTGATGCAGATTGGGTTGTAAGTTCAGTAGATCGGAAAAGTACAGCTGGGTATTGTTTCAACATTGGATCAGGAATGAGCTCCTAGTGTAGTAGAAAACAGAAATCTATGGCACTGAGCTCAGCGAAAGCAGAATATATGGAACCTAGCACATGTTCGTGTGAATCCATATGGCTTAGGAAATTGCTTGTGAATCTATTCAGGATGCAAGCAACCAGGATTTTTTGTGATAATCAGAGTTGCATCAAGCTCTGTGAGAATCCGGTATTTCATGATCGGTCGAAGCACATTGATATCAGGTGTCACTTTGTCAAATATTGTGTCCAACAAGGAGCAGTATAGTTGAGGTACACTCCTACAGGAGAACAAGTGGAAGACATCCTCACCAAGTCTCTAGGAAGAACAAAGTTTTTTTATTTCAGCGAGAAGATGGGGATGGTGAAGAATCCATTTCAGTAGAAGAAATGGATAAGTATCAGAGTTGTAGTGTAGTAGTTAGAAATGGCAGTGCTATGGGCAGCATGATGCAACATATTAAGAGAGAGCTATAGTACAAAAGTAGCAGTGGTAGTGGCAGTGTCACGGGCAACAATAAAGGAAGCAACAGTGCGGGGGATGTGAGGCAGCAAGCCAAGCATCAGCACAGGTACCAATGCAGAAGATTAGTGTGATGTTTCTATGGTGAATCATTTCTAGAGCACATTCCTCGCTAAGAGGGAGTGTTGATTTTTGGTAGCATCGGGTGTACTCTAGCCTTGAAATTTGAAGGAGGCTAAGGCACATGAGATCTCCAAGACATAGAAATCGTTTTGAGAAATTCCACTTGGATGAGGAGTTATTAAAATAATTAATATTTTTAATGGGTTCCTAATTCTAAAATTAGGAAAATAAAAATATTAATGGGTATTAATAAAGATAAGAGAGAGAAAATTCTAAGGGACAAGGATCAAGTCTGTCTTAATCTTAGCCGTTGATTAGAGACTTAATCTCGGTCGTTGATTCATCAACAGGAAAAGTATAAGAGAAGAGTTGAGGATCATTTGGAGATACGTCAGAAGATACTCAGTATCTCAAGAAAAATCGATTCTCAAGAGAAAGAGATCGATTTCAGAGGGAGAGTTGCAGGGTGGAGGAAGAGGAGGGCATCAGCGACACTCCGTGACTGAGGAGAAGATGACACGGGGATAGGGAGAGATAGCGCAGGGAGAGACACAATCCAGAGGAGAGGTGTAGCCCTCACACACGTTGATGCAAAGGGACACGGAGTCACGCTGAGCCACGCAGAGTGATGTAGGAATGAGAGAAGGGTCTCCAAAGTGTCAGAAAGTCAAAAAGGGAAAGTCTCAGGTGTTTTCTTTCAGTTTCTCTGTAAAATCATTCCTTGTAAAAGCAATTGTTGTTGAAGATTAATTAAACTCTCATTTGTTGCACCGTTTTCCTACATTACGTTTTTTCGGGGACAATTGTCCAAAAACAACTGTGTTGATGTGATTGGTTCTTGTGCATGTATTTTCTCTATGTAACTATGTGATAACTGCAATAGGATTTATTTTAATATTTGCTGAAGAGATTTTGTAAATAACTTATTGTGAAGAATAAGTAGGTGAAATAAATCAGTCGCTGTAGTTTAGAAATTTTCACATGGTATCAGAGCAGAGATCCGGCAACACGCGAGAAAAATCAACTATGGTTCAAGATCATGATGCAGAGGCATCAACTCAAAGGGACTCACGCATATTTCTAGAAGAATGCACAAGGGACATAGATCATGATTATTCTGTGTTAGCTTCCATGTTGGAAGAAGAAGTCACTTGCCTAGCAAGCTCTGCCTCCTCTCAAGTTTGGTATATAGACAGTGGAGCTTCTTGGCATATGACAGGAATTCGAGAATTCTTTTCAGATTATCAAGAAGAAAGAATGAATTTTTAGATCACCATGGGAAATAAGGCAAAGTGTATCCCAGTGGGAAGAGGTACTATAGTCTTTCAAACCGAAGCAGGAGAGCGGCTTCAAGAAACCAATGTGCTACATGTACCAGGATTGGGGATGAACTTACTCTCCGTATCTCAACATCAAAACAAGTGCTATGAAGTTTCCTTCATTAAGGGGAAAGTATATGTCAAACACCCAAATTGGGAAAGGAAGGCCCAGATTGGAACAAAGAGTAACAGGGTGTACAAGTTACAGCTAGAATCACCAATGGCACTGATAGGCAACAATGGAGACAAAGATTTGAATGAACTATGGCACAGGAGGATGGGACACTTATACCATGGGGCTTTGAAAATTATCAAGAAAACAGTATCATGGGTTCCAAAACTAAGTACCGAACGAGATGATGTATGCAGAGGGTGCACTCTGGGCAAGTATGCCAAAGCAACATTTTCCAGAAGTAACAATAGAGCTAAGAGTGTGCTAAGATTAATACACTCAGACATCTACGGACCGATGTCCACAAAATCTCTTAGTGGTGTCGAATACTTCATCACCTTCATCAATGACCATTCCAGGAAGACTTGGATCTACTTTATGAAAACCAAGGATGAAGTTTTTGGTCGATTCAAAGAGTTCAAGGCTCTAGTGGAGAATTTGACAGGAAAGAAGATAAAAGTGTTGGCTCAGACAATGGTGGAGAGTATGTTGACAAGAACTTCATTGATTTGTGCACTAAGGAAGGCATCAGAAGAGAATGGACAACTCCCTACAATCCAAAGTAGAATAGGGTAGCAAAAAGGAAAAACAGGATTATTGTGGAAGCAGATAGGGGAATGTTGTATGTTGGGCATGGAATACCCCCACAACATGTTTTGGGGCTCAAAGCCCAAGTTTTGAGTAATGTTATAATAAATCCCTGTGAATTGTGGGCGCAGAATGTATGTTAAGAGTCATAGGGTTGTCCGCCCTAAGTTTGAATGTAACGTCGGCCTACCCATGGTTTGTGGACCATGGGATTGTATAAATAAAGTGAGGCTCTAAGTTGTAAAGGAGTAATACGATGAATGGATAGAATAAGATAATGAAGCATAGAGCAAGAGTCTAAGTGTCTTGGGTCGTAGCAGTAAGAAGAGGCTCTGCAGTTGAGTGTGTAGAGGCCTAGTAGAGTCTGCAGCTGAATGCGCAGACCCCTACAGTTGAGTGCGCAGGGTAATGTTGAGTCTATAACCAGAGAAAAGATTAATAAAGAAAGGTTTTGTTACAAATTATGTGAATTTGTTTTGAGTTATTACATGTTTTATCTCATTTGCAATTATATTGTTTATTTACTACATGCATTTGTATGAATTGTGAATATTGTTAAGTATAACTGAAAACGTACAAATAAGCTAAGTTAATCAACTAATATTGGGCTACTAGTAAGGACTTGGGTAGTAACATTGTTCGGGCCCCGAGTAGGGCTACGCAAAGGCAGCAGCTCACGCTGCGAGGTATAGCTAAGTGCATGTAGCGACATGCGTGCAAGGTCAAACCGCGGACCACTTGAAACCATCAGACATCTCTAGGGTGCAGAAACCTGGTTCTAGCACCCTCCCATACTACTTCGGGTGAGACCTCAGCCCGCGCTCCGTAGACTATTTCCGAAAGGGCTAGTAGTACCAGGATTTGTTTGGCTAAATCACCTCTGAACCTGGGTCAAGCCCCAACAAGCCAACAAATGGTTCCATTGCCGGGACGAGGATCTGCATAAGGGATGTTTGATGTTGTGTCACTGGAATCCGACAAAGAAAGAAATTGAAAAGTGGTCGGATAGAAAGATTCACGAGTTTGTGGCACAAGAAAATAGGAATCAGCAGGTATCGAAGGAACAATTGTTAGAGCGCTACGTGTATACGGAAATCTCAGATTTTCTTTGCATCCTTCCCCTCTAAGTTGTATGAGTGGATCGTGAAGCTAGTAGATAGTCAAGGGAGGTGTAGGCTCAACAAACCAATCATGTGGACTTCGGAATTGGTACGCAGACTAGAAGTATCAGAAGATAAGATCATGCGCGTTGTGGACCATTGGCTTGATCGAGTTATAGGAGGGTTCATCTCCGATTTCGCAGTAGATACGTCAATCAGCTAGAGTGAGGCGGAACGACATTTCCTCAAAGGACCATGAGGTAAGTACATTAAATCTTTGAATACCTGAATTAAAATGCTACTGTGTGAAAAGCGGGTTATGTGAATAAATTAATGTTTGGGGCTACGCGAAGTGGGAAGATCTACATAAATAGAAGTAGCGAAGAATTAGATACTAGTCCCTTAATTTCACCCTCGCGAAAGAGTGAGGAGGAGCTCACGAAAGTTTCTCCGAGAAGCACAATTAGTTTGATAAGGCAGCGAATTCTGCACATACCACCCTCACCTACACCACCACCAGTTTCACCATCATCACCTCCATCTTCGCCACCAACACAGTTCAATATGGCGAGCGCAATAAAATTGCCAGTATTCAGAGGAGTAGGGAACGAAGATCCAGACCAATTTTGGTTCGTAGTAAAGGTAGTGTAGGAAGCGCAAGGGGTTACAGATGATAACATAAAAAAGGAAACACTGGTAAGCGCATTGCAGGATCGCACACTGACGTGGTACATTAAGCTCTCTAACGACCATCCAAACGCAGGGATTGTAGAAATCCAAGCTGCGTTGAACACGTAGTTTAGCAGGCCAAAATATGAGACGCAGTCGATTATCGACTTTAAGGAGATCACGATGCTTCTAGGCGAGGCTCCTTAGGAATTGGATTAGAGACTAAAGGGAATGATTCGCAAAGCCAACATGACCTCGATGGATGCATAGCACCGCACATGGTTTGTAGCGTCACTAACACTGCATCTAAGGATGGTGTTGTCGCAATAGAAGCTATCCACCCATGCTAAAGCATTGGAGATTGCAATGAGACTGCATGAGATCCCTATACAAGATCTTGGCCTAGGAGTTCAACAAATCCATGCACAGCTGAAAAATTTATGTCTAGAAATGTAGAGTTTAAAACAGGATAGGATAACTCGCCTCGAGGTGCGCGAGGAGATATGGTGCATAAAAAGCAAGGGACAGGGACACGACAAGGATCACTGTCCAGTCTTTGTGAACTATTTGGCGGTAGGAGTGTCGATGCCACTGAGACCGGAGGCACAAGCAGGGCCAAGCGCGATGTCTGCATTAAGGTGTGCGATCTGTCAGATAGGAGGAAAACATATTACGGACAATTGTCATCTATTACAGAAGTACACATAGACTTCCCCGCAATTTTTCTATAATTTCTGCAAGTTAGTAGGTCATGATGAGCACACCTGCAGAAGTTATGAACTAATAATGGATCGAACCCCTGTCTATAGGGTGCAGACTAAAACACGAGCGCTTGATCAAAATGCAAGAATGGCACACACTAGATTTCAAGGGCACAGACGAGGTCGAGGTAGAATGAGACCAGGAAGAGGTTGCGAAGAATTGATCTGTTATAATTTCAGAGAGCCAGGACATTATGCCCGTGATTGTACAAATCCGACAAGAGCATCATGTTTATATTGTACTCTGTTTGACCATGAGACAAAGGATTTCCCTACACTGATAGTGAGGTTGCATGATAAGGGAATAATCCAGCCTCCCCCAACTCAGAATTTACAAATGATGAGGTCTGAGCTGCACGAAGAGGACCTGAATGTGAACATCGTGCTTTGGAGCAGTATCACGACAGGAGATGACAAAGGTACGCAACCTTAAGAAAGTGTGTGGGTTTGCAATGCTCCTACAAAGGAACCTGAATTTTTTTGGGTGTGGAGCATGATTATTTAGAGGTTTTTGTTTCAGCCAGACGTATACCCTAGGAAGATTGTGCACCCCTGAAGCTAAAACCAGATGTAAAATTGCATTGTAAAAGTATAATAATTTCTAGTCAATTT
>APFE030915146.1:49193-78211 GCA_000404065.3 Pinus taeda | reverse complement strand
TTGTATCTACAAGATAACTACACGAGAGCATGATTGGGTGAATCCAACAACAGATGGTAGAATTTCGTGGGAGTGCGACAACTCCTGCACTTAAGATTCAGATGAGGAACTTGTAGAACGATGGCAGAACCGGTTACACGAGGTAACCACACTAAATTCCAACATGATGATAAGGTCATTACGTTGTGTAGCAAAAGAGGCAAGGGATCTTCCCATGTATGACAGGTTGACATCGGTGGATGAATTCTTGAACAAATTTGAAAGCGAAGTGCCAAAACAATAGCAGTTCGATGCTCTGAAATGGGCACTACGCGCTATGGCCGCAAGGTGGTGGGGTACACACCAGTAGAGTTTCAAGGATTGGCGTGAATGCAGAAGGGTGATGCTTATATGATTTGGAAAACATTAGCTACGGATGAGAGCCGGTTATGAGGGGAGAAATAGCTTGCGCGCCCACCTTTCCAGATGGGTACAGACATATGGCACGCATCCCGCACAAATGCACACCGCTCTCATGATAGAAAATAGGAACAAAATGCAAAATCAAGAAAGATGAAGCGCGCCAAAGACTATCCGCGGGGAAGCCTTGGACAAGGTGTGCAAAGTGCTGAACAGAGTCCACCATGTGAAATTTACTGATTGGGAACTGCGTGTACCAGTGGTTCGATGGGCCTATAGGACCATGTGCAAAACCCTGACCGCGAGAGCAATTCCAAAGTTGCAGTATGAAGCAGGGGCTGTAATCTCTGAGGAGCATGCAAAGCCGAGTACGCACATAACAACACCCGTAGATTCAATAGTGCACGAAGCCCAGAACAAAGAAATCACGCAACTGTGAGAAATAGAACGTATGGGACTTGAGGAAGAAATTTGATGGGGAAACTTTAGACTCCGCGAACTTGAAAAAGATCGAGTACGGCTAAGGGAGAAAAGCGCTTTGATGGATGCGAAGGTCAAATAGTTGGAAGACGAAATCAAGGATGCATTTCTCATCAAAAAACCTAGGATGGTAGGGCAAGGTACATATGATCGTACTAACAGGTTGGAGGACTATCATCATGAACTAGTTAGTCTGCTGCCTTGGCTTGGACCGCATAGTGACCAGGATAGCGCATTGCAAATGATGAAGCGCATGATGTAGAACTCGACAACAAAAGGTAGGATGCTTCTGTGAACCACAAAAAAGGACGGGATGGAGCTCCGCACGGGTGGTGTGACCACCTAACTAGCCATAGGAAGAACAGTCTTAGTGCTCCAGGGAGTTGAAAGGGAGCGCGGGACTATAAAATATTCTGCCTAGGAGCTTTGCGATATTGGAAATGCGTGCAAAATTAGAATGTCACAGGGTTCGCGATCGCGCATGGAGGGTTGCACTGCCGCGCGGGTTGGCTAGGAAGTGACCATTGGTGTCACTATTCACAATGGGATGTGTGATTTGAAGCCAAATGGATCAGGCGGCAGGCATTTAAGACGTGATTTATGGGCAAGATTTGGGAAAATCTACTGCCAAGAAAGCATTGATGGCCCGAAATTGGGGGGAATGGTCAAATTTGAATTCAAAAGGCGCTATAAAACTCAAAGGACTGGCTAGTGAACAACACTTAGTCATTTGAGAATTGAGCACTTGAGTAGAGCACAGAGCATTGAGATCCGAGCGATAATTGAGCCTCTAAGTTTTCAAGAGATAAAATACAGTCTAGAGATGATGACGGCCACTAAGGATGGGTTGGGAGTTGAAGAGGGAACCGTCCACGAGGCCGCATAGACCCCAATGGTACAGGATGTTCTCGAAGGTGCTAGCGTTGTGAAAGAAATCCCCAAATCACCGCGGACACTGAGGCCGAAGAAGGATAATCAGGCAATGGGTCCAGTATGCGTGTCCCCTGGGCAAACGCTACGCAGCAAACTCATAATGGTCGAAAAAGGGAAAGCAGTCACAATTGAAACGAATGAGGAAGAAGAAGACTTGTAGGCCCTGATCGCCGTAGCAGAAGAAGAAGTGGAGGAGGATATCCAATCATTGCACTTTGCAACAAAATTACCCGTGTATGTCCCCCCGTGGAAAGGGAAAACCAAAGTGTCGAAAGATCTGGACGAAACGAAGAGTTCACTCCAAACCCCGCTCCTTCCAGATGGAATTGTATTTGAGGGCATGCACCTAGGCTGCATGCCGACCATGAAGTTTGAAGATTGGGACCTCGCTGACAGTGAGAAGTTCTCGCACTTGGAGACCCAAAACCTAATGAAACAGAACACTGAGGGGGCGGTGCTTACATTAGAGTTGCAGAAGTGGCTGCACGGTGTGGAAAAAGTCGGGTTGTTGCACTTATTATGGATACCACATTTCCATCATGTGCCCATCACCATTTTTGTCATCAGGCATCAACTCTGCCTGGTGCATGATGGGTACCTATGGCTGGAAGAGCCTATTCCCATCATAGCGGACCTTATTCACCGCATCTCTCAGCTCCCCTGTAAATGAAAGGACCCTGCGACTATAGCTGGTAGAGGTAGCGATTTGGCTCTTATGGAAGCCATGAAGGCAAAATATAAGCTGGAGAAGAAAAATAGGGGCTACGCCATCTCCAGAATCAAGGACAAAGGGGTGTGGGTAGCCACCCAACTCCTGGTCGGCAAAGTGATGAGGAAGTGTTGCGCCAATGGGGTACTGGTCCTAGTGGTCGCGCTACCCTAGCAGTGCGCAGAGGAGGTCCAGTTCAACTGGTATGAATTCCTCTGCGAGGAATTTTTGAAAAACTATCGCGAATCCCAGGAGCAGGAGAACTACTAGAGGACAGTTAATTCCCCAACATTGATAGAGAGTTACCAGAGGCCACGAAGTACGCTTCGCTCTAGGCCACAAAGGACGCGAGATGGATTCGCGACACCAAAATTTTCTAGTTGCTCATGGAGGCGAGCATCCGAATGTGGATAAACAGGGGGCCACGCATGTTAGCTACGGTGTACAATAGTCTGCAGAGTTTTACAGACTTCAAAGCCAATATGCACAACATCTATATCAGGGCGTGAAAGGATCCAGCGAAGTAGTGGACGAAGCTACCGTTTGTAGCCACTGACGACGCAATTTTTACTGTCTTAGAGACATGGCCTCCCAAATGGCGCGCTCTAGACCTGGCAGAATTGGAGAAGGTTGTAGCCTAGAAGAAAAAAGACTATGCTAAGTTGCGCGTCACTCAATTAGAAGAGAGAAGGCGGAATGAAAAAGCAGTAGCTGAGGTAAGGGCAGTGTGTGAAGCGGCACAGAAAGCCACGGAGCAGAAGAAGGTTGCAGAAGCAACAACAACAACGCAAACAATAGAGGCAGCAATGGGATAGGCAGACGAGGGCCAAGCAACATCCGCAAGGTAGGAGGCAAAGGAAAAAGAAATAGTAGAAGGGAGCGTGGACCCAGGAGTTGTGTCCACACTATTAAAACAGTCGAACATCGCAGAGAGATTGGGCCCAAGGAAGAAGGTCAAAGCCTCGAAGCTGGCCATTGACCCAATCACCTTAATTGAAGGTGATCTCCATGACATCGACGAGACGGTTCACGATGTCACAAGTGAAGCACTTCAAGAATTCATGCAGAAGAATCACACAGTGTTGGGGGCCCTCAAGGCGCCGCTGCAAGAGTTACAGGTGAGGCCCCCTCAGGAAGGCACCATGTCCATGCACGTCGCAGCCGAAACTTCAGCAGCAGAACAAATGCTACACGCACGGATGGCAAACACAATAGTGTCGCTAGAGGGAGCTCTAGTGTCGTCTAATGTGATATACGGTTGTCACTTAGCATGATGAAAGACCTTGGCCTTAACTTGGCTGCCCTTCCCTAAGAAATGCTATATCGGTTATGGGATGGGATAATGGCAGAGCTGCAAGCCAGGGAGAGCCGCACGATCCAAGTTCTTAGCGAGCAGAAAATTAACATAGAACAGCTCATCTTGCAGCGCGACGAGTTGGTGTCGCAAAATCAACATTTGGTACACATGGTAGATGACGCCTACTGACGCGTCCCAAAGCTAGCCATTGTAGCAGATCTACCGATAGAAGTGTGGATCCACAGTTTGGCAAGTGGAGTCTGCAATGTGAGAGAATAGATGACAAGGGTGCAGCTGGAGTTGAATCTCCAGATCGCCTTGTTGCGGTTGAAGGTGCAACCTTCCACTCCCCTAGAAATCGAAGAACAACACGCCAGCGCTATTGCAGCAGGGTTGGAAGATATTGGAAGTGCAGTGCGCGACTGTACGAATATGTTGGAACAGGCACTGGAGGTCCTCACGACTTTGCAAGAGGATCCCAACATCCAACGGTTGGAGACAAAGGCGCGCAAACTCTAGCAGTAGTACGACAACATTAGAGGAACTACACAGATAGTTGTCCTCACTCAGCGGCTTGTGAGGATGCATCAAGCCAAGGCATTAAAGGAACAGGTGGATGTGGTGCGCCATAAGGAAGCAATTCACAAAGCACGCGTTCAGCAATGGATTAACGAGGCCTTCACAATGACCACAAATATTGAAGGGAAGCCCGCGCATATTCAGGGGATGCATGCACAGATGCAGGGCAGCACGCCGGAAACAGAGGTCTTGGAAAAGAGGATGCAGTAGATTCAAAAAGTAGCAACTCAGTTCATTGTGGACATCATGACCATTCGAGGCCAGCTGGAGGGACTCCATGCCAAGATCGTCACGCCGAAAGATTGACTCGAGAGCGAGTCACGATGTTTGTGTTGGGGGCCTATTAGGAATGGAATCCCCCCACAACATGTTTTGGGGCTCAATGCCCAAGTTTTAAGTAATATTATTGTAAAGCCCCATGAATTGTGGGTGCGTAATGTATGTTAGAGTCATAGCGCTATCCGCGCTAAGTTTGAATGTAATGTCGGCCTACCAATGGTTCGCGGACAATGGGATTGTATAAATAAAGCAAGGCTCTAAGTTGTAAAGGAGTAATATGATGAATGGATAGAATAAGATAGGGAAGCATAAAGTAAGAGTCTAAGTGTATTAGGTCATAGCAGTAAGAAGAGGCTCTGCAACTGAGTGCGCAGAGGCCTAGTAGAGTCCACAATTGAGTGCACGGACCACTGCAGTTGAGTGTGCAGGGTAGAGTTGAGTCTATAACTAGAGAAAAGATTAATAAAGAAAGGTTTTGTTACAAATTATGTGCATATGTTCTTAGTTATTACATGTTTGATCTCATTTGCAATTATACTGTTTATTTATTGCACGCACTTGTATGAATTTTGAATATTGTTAAGTATAACTGAAAGCATACAAATAAGCTAAGTTAATCAACCAATATTGGGTTACTAGTAAGGACTTGGGTAATAAAATTGTTCGGCCCCCAAGTAGGGCTGCGCGAAGGCAACATCTCAGGCTGCGAGGTACAGGTAAGTTCGCGTAGCGACGTGTGTGCAGGGTCGAACCGCAGACCACTTGAAACCATCAGACATCTCAAGGGTGCGGAAACCTGGTTCTAGCACCCTTCCATACTACTTCGGGTGAGACCTTAGCCTGCACTCCGCAGACTATTGCCGAAAGGACCAATAGTACCGGGATTTGTTTGGCTAAATCACCTCTGAACCTAGGTCAGGCCCCAACAAGCCAACACTATATGATCAGGATATGCCCAAATTTTTGTGGGCAGAAGCATGCGGCACGGTAGTTTATGTCTAGAACAAAACTCCTCACTAGGCATTGGGCAAAATCATTGTGGAAAGAGTCTTCACCGGGAAGACACTTGAAGTCAGTCATTTCAGGATATTTGGGAGTTTAGTGTATTGTCGTATACCCAAAGAAAAGAGAGAAATTAGATCAAACTATTGAGAAAGGATATCTTATGGGATATAGCGAGAATGCTAAGACATATAGAGTCTATCTTCCAGGGAGTAGGAAGGTAGTGGTTTAGCGGGATGTAAAGTTCATCGAGTATAGAGCTTTCAGGAAATCTCGAAAAATGTCTTTCGAGGAGCGGTCAAAAGACGACCCGTTGGAACAACCACTTAAACCGGCAAAAACTAGTACCTGAAATTCTCCTGAAGACAAAGCTTTAGAACAGGAGGAATCTCAGGAAGACGAAGAGATGATGGATTTTCCCACTACTAGTGGAAGAACGAGCCAGGAACTCCGACAAATTCTACGGGATGCAGAGGACTTCATTGGTGCACCCAAGAATAATAAAAGGGAGCAAAGACAATTAGACAAATACCAGGCCGTAGTAGCTCAGGTTGGGGAACCTTCTAGTTTTCAGGAGGCCATTGAGCATCAAGTATGGGTAGATGCTATGACGGAGGAATACAATTCTATAATGGTCAATAATGTCTGGGAAGTCGTACCTAGGCCTCAATACATGTCAATGGTAGGTTCGAGACAGATCTACAAGGTAAAATATGTTGCAAACGGCAGTGTGGACAAATACAAAACAAGATTTATGGTTAAGGGATATGCTCAGAAGGAAGGGATAGATTACAAACAAACCTTCGCCCCAGTGGCCAGGTATACTTCTATTAGAACCGTGATATCTCTTACAACACAGATGGGGTGGGAGATTCACCAGATGGATGTCAAGACGACATTCTTGAATGGGGTAATAGAAGAGGAAGTATACATTGAACAGCCAGAGGGTTTTGAGACACATGAGAAGAAATCTCATGTATGCAAATTAAAGAAAGCCTTGTATGGGATTAAACAAGCACCTAGAGCATGGTACGGTAGAATTTATGGCTACTTGCAGAAGATGGGGTTCGTCAAGTGTGACGCAGACCCTAATCTCTACTCTCTTGTCGTAGAGAATGAGCCTCTAACATTAGTGTTATATGTGGATGATTCTTTCCTGAAAAGATCATCCAGGCTCATCAAATACTGCAAGAAGAACTTAGCCAAAAAATTCGACATGAAGGATTTGGGACAGATGCATTATTTCTTGGGGTTAGAAGTTTAGCAGCAGAAGGGTGAGATCTTCTTTGGACAAGGGAGATATGCTACAGAGATTTTGAAGAGATTCAGGATATAGGACTGTAGACCTATGGCTTCTCAATGATCACCAACTGCAAGAGGATTGATGCATCATAAGATAAAAACATTGGTCCCATCTTGTATAGGTAGCTTATAGGGTCCTTCATGTATTTGGTTAATACTAGGCCAGAAATTTGTTACGTTGTCAACACCCTTAGTCAGTTCATGGTGGAACCCAAGAGGGCGCACTGGGCAGCAGCCAAACATGTTCTCAGGTATATTCAAGGAACATTTGAGCATAGACTATTGTACACTCAAGGCAATGACATAAGGCTGAGTGGGTTCACTGACGCAAATTGGGTTGGAATTTTTGTAGATCGGAAAAGTACAACTGGGTATTGTTTCAACATTTGATCGAGAATGACTTCCTTGTGTAGTACAAAACATAAATTTGTGGAATTAAGCTCAGCTGAGGAAAAATATATGGAAGCTAGTACAGGTTTGTGCGAATCCATATGGCTTAGGAAATTGCTTGTGAACCTATTTAGGAGAAGGATGCAAGCAACCAAGATTTTTTGTGATAATCAGAGTTGCATCAAGCTCTCTGAGAATCCGATATTTCATGATCGGTCGAAGCACATTGATATCATGTGTCACTTTGTAAGCGACTATGTCCAACGAGGAGCACTATAGTTGAGGTACACTCCTATAGGAGAACAGGTGGAAGACATCCTCACCAAGGCTCTAGGAAGAACAAAGTTTTTTTTTTATTTCAGGGTGAAGATGGGGATGGTGAAGAATCCATTTTAGTAGCAGAAATGGATAAGTATCGTAGTTGCAGTGCGATAGTGCTATGGGCAGCATGATGCAACATATTGAGAGGGAGTTGCAGTATAGATGTAGCAGTGGTAGTGGTAGTGTCACGGGCAGTAGTATATGAAGCAGTAATGCAGGGGACGTGAGGCAGCAGGCCAAGCATCAGCACAGGTACTGATGCAGAAGATTAGTGTGATGTTTCTATTGTGAAGCATTGCTATAACACATTCCTCACTAAAAAGGAGTGTTGATTTTTGGTAGCATGGATGTACTCTAGCCTTGAAATTTGGAGAAGAGGCTAAGGCACATGAGATCTCCAAGACCTAGAAATTGTTTTGACAAATTCCACCCAGATGAGGAGTTATTAAAATAATTAATATTTTTAATGGGTTCCTTAGTCTAAACTCAGGAAAATAAAAATGTTAATGGGTATTAATAAATATAAGGGTGAGAAACTTCTAAGAGACGAGGATCAAGTCTGTCTTAATTTTAGTCGTTGATTAGATACTTAATCTCATCCGTTGATTCGTCAACAAGAAAATTATAAGAGAAGCCTTGAGGATAATTTGGAATCACACCGATAGATACTCAATATCTCAAGGAAAATCAATTCTCAACAGAAGGAGATCAATTTCAGAGGGAGAGTTGCAGGATGGAGGAAGAGGAGGGCATTAGAAACAGTCTGTCACTGAGGAGGAGGTGATGCAGGGACAGTGATAGACAATGCAGGGAGAGATATAGTCCATAGGAGAGATGTAGCCCTCACGTAGGCCGATGCAGAGGGACGCAGAGCCACTCAAAGCCACGCCGAGCCACGCAAAGTGACGCAGGAATGTGAGAAGGGTCACCAAAGTGTCAGAAAGTCAAATAAGGAAAGTCTCAGGTGTTTTCTTTCAGTTTATTTGTAAAATCATTCCTTGTAAAAGCCTTTGTTGTTGAAGATTAATAAAACCCTCATATGTTGCACTAATTTTCTTACATTGGGTTTTTCCAGGGACAACTGTCCAAAAGCAACTGTGTTGATGTGATTGGTTCTTATGCATGTATTTTCTCTGTGTAATTATGTGATAACTGCGACATAATTTATTTTAATATTTGTTGAAGAGATTTCGTAAATAACTTATTTTGAAGAATAAGTTGGTGAAACAAATCAGTTGCTACAGTTTAGAAATTTTCGCAGCAGCTAGCACAGCGTCATGTGAAGCCATATGGCTTAGGAAATTGATTGTGAACCTATTCAGGAGAAGGATGGAAGTGACCAGGATTTTGTGTGATAATCAAAGTTGCATCAAGCTCTCTGAGAATCCAATATTTCATGATCGGTCGAAACACATTGATTTCAGGTGTCATTTTGTCAGAGATTGTGTCCAACGAGGGGCATTACAGTTGAGGTACACTCCTATAGGAGAATAGGTGGCAGACATCCTCACCAAGTCTCTAGGAAGAACGAAGTTTGTTTATTTCAATGAGAAGATGGGGATGGTGAAGAATCCATTTCAGTAGCAGAAATGGATAAGTATCAGGGGTTGCAATGTAGCCGTTAGCAATGGTAGTGCTATGGGTAGCATGATGCAGCGTATTCAGAGGGATCTGTAGTACATATGTAGCAGTGACAGTTGCAGTGTCATGGGAAGCAGTACAGGTTGCAGTAGCGTAGTATATGAGGGGCAGAGGACCGATGCCTTGGATTAGTGTGGTGCTTTTATTGGGAAACACTGCTAGAACACATTACTCGCTAAGAGGGATTGTTTATTTTGGGTAGCCTTGGATGTGCTCTAGCTCCAAAATTTTGTGAAAGGGCTAAAATACACAAGATCTCCAAGACCCAGAAATCGTTTGGAGAAATTCCACCCGGATGAGGAGTTATTAAAATAATTAGTATTTTTAATGGGTTCCTAAGTCTAAACTTAGGAAAATAAAAATATTAATAGGCATTAATAAAGATAAGGGTGAGAAGCTTCTAAGAGATGAGGATCAAGTTTGTTTTAATCTTAGCCGTTGATTAGAGACTTAATCTCGGCCATTTATTCATCAATAGGAAAGTATAAGAGAAGACTTGAGAATCATTTGGAGATACACCAACAGATACTCAGTATCCCAAGGAAAATCAATTCTCAAAGAAGGAGATCGATTTCAGAGGGAGAGTTGCAGGGTGGAGGAAGAGGAGGGCATCGGCAACAGTCAGTGACTGAGGAGGAGGTGATGGAGAAGTACTGAGGGACAACGCAGAGGGAAGAAGCAGTCCAGGAGACCCAATCCTCATGCAGGCTGACGCAGAACCATGCAGAGTGACGTAGAAGTGACACAGAGCTAGGACAAGGGTCTCTACGGTGTCAGAAAGTTTCTAGGAAAGGGATGAACCTTGTCTCAAGTGTTTTCTCTCAGTATTGTCTCATTTTCTTTGTAAAATCATTCCTTGTAAAAGTGATTGTTGCTAAAGATTAATAAAACCCTCATCTGTTGCACTGATTTTCCCACATTGGGTTTTTCCGAGGACAATTGCCCAAAAACAACTATGTCGATGTGATTGGTTCTTGTGCTTGTTATTTTCTCTATGAAATTATGTGATAACTACAGTAGAATTTATTTTAAAGTTTGGTGAAGGGATTTCATAAATAACTTATTGTGAGAAATAAGTAGGTGAAATAACTTAGTTACTGCAGTAGAATTTCGGGTTAGAAATTTTCACATCCTATAGTTTTCTTGAGCTATTTCAGAGGAAAATTTTGAGTTTTGTGGTTGCTATAATTATCTTCAAGTGATATGTACACATTTGAATTTAACACAAGTTATTGCATTGTTGTTTATCTTATCTTTGGAATTTGCTTGATATTTTTTTTGCCTACTCAAGTTGCCAGAGGAAGACAATGAAATCTTGTTGCTGGAACATACTCAGGTTCATCATTTTCTCATGTTGTAAAGTTCATATCAGATTACAGACTTGAAATTACATTGTTATTACAAGCTTTGTTAGAGGGTTGTTTTCCCTTCTAAGTGAAATATAAATTACATGTTGTTGGATTGAAGTATTTTCCATGAGTATTTTCAAATAAGTTCAAGAAAATCACCTACAACGACTAATCACCAAACTGTTTGACTTAATGTGCCACTGAAAACCCAGTTCAAACTTAGACATTTTAAGGGATAACTTGCAAACATGGCCTATCGAGGTGTAAATTGTAGAGTGAGAGGTGGCATATAGTTATGTTATAGTGAGTTCAAACGCTCGTCAAAGTGGGTAAATTCAATACTCAAAGGTAGAGTGAAGATATCTCAGGAGGGTATAGTATAGTGGTATCAGAGTTGTGCATCCTACCATCTTGAGGGCCAGGACCCAAAAATTAATATTTTTCAACTTGTGCTAGCAAGAGAATGTTTTCAAATATGCAGAATAAACTTTTCACCGAATTTTTCAAGAGATTTGAAGATTATAAATGGACTTTCACAGGATGGATAACTTTTATGGAGGCAAAGGAGAGAGGAAGTTGCAAATCTAAGGGTACAAGCAAGGACAAAAACCTAATACATTCAAATGATAGAGACCCTAGAGGTGTGTAGGCCATGGAGGTAGAGTCATTGGCAGCATATTATGGGGAGCACTTAGATCTGCCTAACATGACTCGGGAGTCACCACTATCAGAGACCATGAACCCTAGAGATGTGCATGCCACAGAGGTGGAGCTATTGGCAACATATTGTGAGGAGCACTTAGATATTCCTAGTGTGACTTAGGAGTCACCACTATTAGAGAGCCAAGACCTTAGAGGTACACATGCCATGGAGTTGGAGCCATTGGTAGCATTTTGTGAGGAGCATTTAGATTTGCCTAGTGTGACTCAAGATTCACCACTATTGGAGAGCCCACTGATGGCTTAGGATGCGGTATTGGCAGAGAGAGCAAAGCATGCACTTGTAGGGCCACCCATTAACAAGGTTCCAGTAGGCATAGAGGTACCTAGAGCCATGAAAAAGTTCCCAATTGATGGCCACCTACAACAAAACAGTGAACTGGAGGAATGTAAACGGTTTGTGCTAGGTCAGCAACTACGTTGACTCATGTTGGGGGATAGCTGAAACCCATGATGATGCACCAAGTAGGAGACAATCAAGGAGATGAGCTACGAGTGTTGGTTCAACATGAAGGGCACGTAGAGGGACATGAGATAGATGAGGATGTTACACATGATAAGTTGTTTGTGGAGGGGAAATTAGTGGCTCATGTTGAGCTCATGGTGGAGGGTGAGCAGTAATTTTTTGGGCCATCCATCGATGAGGAGAAGACAGATGCATAAGAAACCAGTAGAGTTGCAGTGCTTTCAGACAATAGATCTCTTCAAGGATATATAGATGGGGATTTAAACACTATTAGGTTACCTCTAAACATTAGAGAGAGAGAGAGGCAAATTCACCTAGACAAACCTTATGTGTTGACCAAGACAGTAAGATGAAGTGATATGAGTTGTGCAGGGGACCATATTCACATGATGGATTTGATATGTGTACAAGTGTTCTTGCATTCAATCCCTCTCACGGGGTTGTGTGGTGAGAGGTATTGAGTTGGTACACGATGGAGCGGGCTGGGTGTATGGATATATCCATGGCCAGAAGAATAGTTCAACAGGAGTTGTGGGTTACCAAAGGAGCTCGAGAGCCGAACTGTTGTTGGGATCTAGGTTGAATTCCCCATCACATCATGGATTTGGTTTGTGTTGGTATTAGGGTGTGATGGATCTGGCAATTAAGCGCGCACACACTTTCAAATCTTTACTAGATGCTTAGTCAGCACTCGTAATAGGATGGATTAACAAGGGAGCATGCAGACTTCCTGAGTTATCCTAGCAGGTTGGTCGTACATGGGGTCATAGGATGATCAACGTACTCTGGCAGGAGTTTGTCAGAGGAGGTGGAATCGGCAAGCCACCAGACAGTGCCTTGTATGGAGTTGAGGAATTTCCACAAATATATGGGACACAGGGGTCATCGAGCAATGACACTGTGGTGACACTACCATTGGCACTTAGGGAGGTTTTCCTGTCATATCTCTCAGGGAGGATCAGGAGGAGAGGTCTACTCATCCGATGTTATGGAGATGTGATAATGGAGATGGTGATAATGACAAGGTGTATGCTAATGCATACTGACTCAGTCTTGGATTGTGGCATCTAGTGGTGCATATGAATATGTAGCGATGAGCAGTGGTATGTAGAGGGGCACAAAGGTGCATGGTGGTGTGAAACAGTGTATGAGGTTGCACAACGGATTGAGGTAGTGTTCCTAGTAGGGAGATTTATTGATGAGGATGTTAGACACACCATTAGGGTGGGCATACCCAGGTTTGGAGAGCAGGTTAGTCACAGGGTTAGTTGTGAGCTTCCATACGAGTTCTTGAACATACCCATTAGAGCCCATGCATCTATAATTCTTCGGCATCACGCACTAATACAAAGGTTTTGGATATTGTCTTTTGATGCTCTCACCACGAGAAACGGGGCACGAGAGGTTCATTTGAGATAGTGGGTCGACATATTGCATTAAGAGTGAGACTTTCTAGCTATGGCATATGGTCAAGGCACGAGTTGGTCAATGTAGGCTTGGGGATGATCCAATCTATTATAGAGGTAGCATATGCTCAGTCCTTGAACTCACACTTAGGGGGATCCATGGCACACTTTGGGTAGGACATTCTGAGGTGTTACAAGAGCATTTACAGTAGGTGGTGGACCTTTCTTACAAGAGGATGTTTAGACTCCAGACAATATTAGGGTGCATCATTAGGAGACAGGATAGAAGATCTCACTATGTGGTATGGCTAGCGTAGGGTACTTTAGCATACACCAGATTGATTTATGACATATGGAGTTTATATGTTGTTCACATGTAGGGTAGTTTAGCATAGACTAGAGACGAGGCACGGATGGATTCTAGTAGTTTTGAGAGTTATGCCGCAGCAAATATGGCTATGGGACCTAGGGATTTAGTTGGTTGATAGGTCAGTCTATCTCGTGATGAGCGGAATCATGTTAGAGAGTGATCTTGTTCACTCTTGGGTTGACACATGGGGGATCATTGAGGCCTTCATCATATAGAGAGGCAGGTTTTCCCTGTTACTACTGAAGATTGGGGTTAACTTTGGATGGGTAGGCTTTGACATCGTGGAGATGCCTGGGAAGGATGTGTTTTGCCTTTATATATATATTGCCATCGGGTTCTAGGAGAGGAGGATATGATATGAGAATGATGGGAATTTAGTTATAGTCAGAGTGGTGCAGTGTCAACATGGTGACATCCTTTTTATATCAGCATGGGACCCCAACATTACAGGGCTTGGTAGTTCAACTACCCTTAAGGGTGAGCTATTTTTTGCAGTAGGAGATCAAGCAGGTCTTCCATTGGGTCTTGGTTTTATGGAAAAAATATTGCTCTCTAGTAACCTGCAAATGGACCGACTCACTTTACCAATATGGCAAGGTGATCAGCAAGAGGAGATCACAAATAGTTTAGGAGGGTAGGGATTCATCTCTAGGGGGGTTGGTGTAACAACCTTGGTGAAAATTCCATGTAATAAAAGTTAAAAACAATAACCACGATTAATGGGACACGTATTCCAAGCTGAATGTTGAGCAAGACATCCTACGAGGTGTCATTTGGTTGTTTATGGCTAACAAAATTGGCAGAGGCAATGGCAAAGGCTTTGGAAAGACAAAATGGCATTTTTGGCACAATTTATTTATGAAAATAATGGAAATTAGGAGAAAAGGGAGGTGAAAGGTCATAGGTTGCATGTGAGGAGGAAAATGAAGGAAAATAATGGAAAATGAAGAAAAGAAAGGCCTCATTCATAAAAATGCATCTGAGGATCACTTGGTAACCTTTTTTCAGTTGCGTTTTGGAACTCTCTCATTATTCTCTCTCTCTCTCTCTCTCTCTCTCTCTCTCACACACACACACACACACACACACTCTTGGACACTTAGAGTTTCTTGGAGAACTTTGGCATTGGAGCAAGAAAGGCAAACAAGGTAAGAGAAAGCAAAGATCAAGCAGGAAAAGACAGGATCAAGCCGCTACAACAAGCTTTATTGCAGGTATTAACTTGCATGTGTATTTTCCTTGCCATATTTGGCATGCATGGGATTACATGTGGTTCTTTTCTACTATGGCATGGGTTTTTCCAGGTGTGACATTATTTTCATCCTACCCTTGCCATTTTATGATAGCTTTGATGAAATGAGTTCTCTCATTCGGTTTATGTGGGATGGCTAGATTGGATTCGAAGCTAAGTGGAGCAAATCTTCGAATTGACAAACACATGGTCTGAGTGGTTCTTGAACCAGATTGAGGATCACGAAGCCACTGGCCTAGTAACCCCTGAACTGGACTGTGGGTTGCGTAAAGTCATATTGTGTGCCTCAGTGGGCCTAGGAATCCTTGTTGGTGAATGGCAGATATGCAGTAAAGCGAAGAGGAGGTGCATTTTCTCTCTGTTGGGCCTAGTGGTCTCGGGATGGGATGCACAGTAAAGCCTAAAGAGTATGTCTCGGTGTAGGGCCTAGTGATCCCTGGATCAGACTGTGGATGCACGACAAATCCTAAGAGACTAGGAGGCACTCAAATTCCCCACGGTATAGGCGGAGAAATCCAGTGGCATCCATGTTGATTGGTGTTTTTGATGTGTTCTATGAGTCCCAAATTCATGCTTGGAATATGTCACGTGGGTGATTGGCTGAAGAGAGACTTGGCTCAGCCAATCTATAGTCGGGTGGAACGTGGTAGTCTCATCTCTGGTTGGTTCATTGCATTCATTAATGTGAAATTCATTCCCTTGATTTTCATGTGTAAATGTATTGATGTATATGTGGATCTTGATGGCTGATATGTTTATGGCATTTATGTTCCTATTATGTTGTTTATATGTACATTTTATGACAACAACTATGTATGGGTTTCAATATGTTTTTACTTGTATATGAATGGATAATGTATCTATGACCTAATAGATGATAGTGAAACAAATGACATGAGGGAACAATGGTTCATAATGATTCTCAAATAAGTATGAGATCCCTACACTTAATTATGATGTTTACACCTGTAGGTTACATGTTGATGATATGTCTGACAAAATGTTTGTCATGGCTAGTCGGGGTCTGGTTATGGTATTGTTCATCTTATTGCTTTTGCATCATTGTTTCCATGTACTTTTACTGATTTCAAGCTATCACTCCATTCTCGGCAGTGGCTTGGGCTTTGGGCCTGAAAAAGTGGCTTAAATCTCGGGGTCGCTGGCACAGAACTCACAATATTGGTTCCTGGTCACTGGCAAGCAAGCTTGTGAGAGAAACTTTGGGTTGCTGGCCACTCCCTTGCCCATAGCATGAGAGCGACTATGGCCTAAGAGATCCAGAACAACAGTGGGACCTAGGGATAGACTATCTGAGTGGATGACTTGTCTCCTGAGGTTTTTGTTGATGGTGTTGGATGATTGTGTGTGATGTTTTTGTTGATTCCACTTCCTTAAGGTCACATAGGAGGTCGAATCTGATCATAGTAGCCTCTCGTCTCATGTATACCCTGGATGGCTAGTGACTTGGGTAGATGTGGGAGGAGGGTGTTACAAATTGGTATCAAAGCATGGTCCAACTCTCAGATTGGATGGGTGGTGTGACTTGGTCATGCATGAATGCTAGTTGCATGTGTGCCTCTTACTCTTGCATTTCATGTGCTTGTTGCATTTGTTTGATGATTGATTATGATTGTAGTATGGTTGATATGGAGAATTTGATATTGATTTTTCAGAATGTATTTGTCATGAGTATGTGACTAGTTGCATATGGATTATATGTCATTTACATGTTGATTTTATGTCGTCTACTTACATCCTTGTATGTTATGTTTCATTCTTGTATGTTTTGGTTACATGCATCAGTCTTGTAGGTTTATTACAAGAATTGATCGCTTATGTTCGACTACATGTGTTTATGCGTATGTGTAGTTGATTAGGCACTGCTTATGCATGTTGTTTGTTGCATGTGGCAATTTGTACAATGGAGTAATGGTTGTTGTCATGCATGAGGTCATAGCATGCACTATTGATATGACCTTGCATTGATGACTGGACCCTAACTAGAGTGACGTTTATATGTTGATACATTTATTTGTGAATGTATATATGTTGTTATGTTTATGTTATACGCGTATCATGATGATTTGGTGACCTTGCAGACAAGGTATCCTCCCCGAGCTATACTAAGGTACATCAGTGTATTGTGATTTGTTTTATCTGACATATTATGCATTGCAGAAAAAAATATCAAATGGCTAGCAAGATGGTTGACTACAAAAACTCTCCCTAGGAATCTGAAGAGAAATGTGGTGTTGGAAATCCTTCTGATCTGCAATTACACTTAGGAGCTTAAAGGAAGAGATAAGGAGTTGTAAGGTAGATAATGACCGGATCATACATGCACAAGAGACGCAGGCAGAGGTTAATGCTATACTTCTTCAAAGTTTGTCATACTTGCAACGACAAGGGTCGCTTCGGATCAGCCATGGGCATGAGGATGGGACGAATGGGGCATATGGCAGTGGATCTCCTGGTAAACATAGGTCAGATAGATCCGATACAGTGAGAGATGGCATGTTGTTGGACACTTGGATAGGAGGGGCGATGAGTACAGGTACTATTCTAGATCTATTTCTGATAGACATCATGATCGTCATCGTTATCATTCTTACAGGAGGAATGATAGGGGATACTTGCCGGATGAATTTAAGAAAGAAAAACCACCTACTTTTGATGGACATGTGAACAAGCTGGAAGATGCAGAGGCTTGGATACTTGGGATGAACAAATTCTTTGAGTTGCATGACTACACAGATAACATGAAGGCCAAAATAGTTATCTTCATCTTGAAAGGTAAAGAAGACATCTGGTGGGAAGATGTTAAGCGGTTTAGAGATATCAGGACAGATGATTTGAGTTGGCAAGATTTCAAGAGGCTTTTCAGGAAGAAGTACTTGTCAGATAGGTATTATGACAATAAGGCTAAAGAATTCTATGAGCTAAATATGGGGTCAATGACAGATGAAGAGTACATGACCAAGTTTCTGGAGCTATTGAGGTATGTATCATATCTTACGGATGAGAAGGCTAAAGTTCAAAGATTTGTTAGTGGTTTTCCATTAGCGTTTAGAGATTAGATTGAATATAACGAGCATCGGTCACCTAAGGATGTTATTGGGAAATTGAAGCATTGCTATGAGCAGTCAAAGCATAAGAATGAATCTCAACAAGGATGAAAGCAGAAAGACAAAGGTAGAGGTAAATGGCAGCCTAAGAGAACAAGGCCTCATAATGCAGATGGGAGAGAAAATGTGGCACCACAAAAGAAACTTAATGTAGCTAAACAAGGACATGGGTCACAATAGCAGCAATAACAACATAAAGGTGAGGGCACTGGTTGGTTGAAGTGTTGGACATGTGGTGAGGAACACCTTAAGAGAGATTTCCCGCAGCATCAGGGTGGAAGGCCTAAGATATACAGTGCACAGGAGGCGCAAACTGTTGGAGATGTTGTTCATAGTATTCCACGTATCTATGCAGCAATGGACAACATGCAGGTAGAACACCAAGCATCTATCATTGAGATGGACGGTAATATTTGTGATCAAGTTATTTCTATTTTGATTGACCTTGGATCAAATTATAACTATGTTAATATTGAGTTGGTGGATAAGTGTGGTTTGAGTAAGGAATTGCATGTTGAGTCTTGGTTAGTGTAGTTGGCTACAGGTACAAAGAAGCGAGTTCACCATTGGGTAAGAGCTTGCACGTTTGATTTGAATGGTATGCCTACAACAACATATTTGAATGTATTACCATTGGGATCATACAGTATGTTGTTGGTCATGGATTGGTTGTATCTACATATAACCAAGGTAAAATGCTATGACAAAGCCATTGAGTGTGTTGATGAAAATGGGGAACCAAGAATCTTACATAGTAAGAAGAAAGCCACATCAGTTAAGATGGTGACAACTATGCAAGCATAGCGTAGCCGCAAGAGGGGGTGTAAGCTATTTCTAGTACACATTTCTAGTGATAAGGGTAAGGAGGTTGAGGATGCAGATGTGTTGAACAAATATCCAATTTTGCATCAGTTTCAATATGTATTCCCTGAGGACATTATAGAGTTGCCACCTCACAGGGAGGTAGACTTCTCTATTGAGTTAGTGCCAGGGGTAGCTCCAGCATCGAAAGCACCTCAAAAGATGAGCACACCCAAGTTGGTTGAGTTAAGGCTGCAGTTGAAGGAGATGTTGGACAAGGGATACATTAGGCCAAGTGTATCACCTTGGGGCACACCAATCTTGTTTGTGAGAAAGAAAGATGGTACTCTCAAATTATGCATTGATTACACGCAGTTGAACAAAGTGACTATCAAGAATAGACACCCTTTTCCAGGGATTGATGACTTGTTTGATCATCTAAAGGGAGCAACAATGTGCTCAAAGATTGATATGAGGTCAAGATACCATCAGGTACGCTGTTGATTTTGGTTAGCATCGGATGTGCTCTAGCTCCGAAATTTTGTGGAGGGGCTAGAGCACATGAGATTTCTAGTAACCAGAAATCGTTTGGAGAAATTCCACCCGTATGAGGAGTTATTAAAATAATTAATATTTTTAATGGGTTCCTAAATCTAAACTTAGGAAAAATAAAAATATCAATGTGTATTAAAAAAATATGAGTGAGAAGGCTCTAAGTGACAAGGATCAAGCCTGTTTTAATCTTAGTCGTTGATTAGAGATTAGATCACGACCGTTGATTCATCAATAGGAAAAGTATAAGAGGAGGCTTGAGGGTCAGTTGGAGATACACCGAAGAGATCAAAGAGTTTGATTTTTCTCGGGCGAGGTTTGCTGAGAAAATCGAGCTAATGATCCGAGTTGCAGTGAGGGGCAGTTCGGTAAAGGGACTTCAATCCAAGGTCGAAGAATACATAGCAGAGAGGCAGAGCAATGCCGGGAGAGATAGCGCAATAATAGAGAGGGTGACACAGAGGTCGTAGGGGCTGAGGCAGGTGACGTAGAAGCTGTATGGGCTGACGCAGACCCTTAGAGGCATCGCTGGGGAGATTTTGTGGGGCAAAGAAGGAGAAGATCAACAAATGGACTTCCTGAGCAAGGGAGGCTCACTATGGGGGTGATGCACCTCCTAGAGGAGTGATGCAGTTCCAGCACAGAGCTTGGAGCAGCAATCACTACCTAGCACTAGGGACAACATTTGTCACTGTGGAGTTTGATCATCCAGTTGTTGAATTTGCCGAAATATCTGTCTTCGGAGAGAGGTACTTCTACCAAGATTTTTCTCTGTTGGGTGAGCCATATCTGGCACCCTAGTTGTATTCAAGAATCTTCTTAATGATACAAACCCTCTATATGTTGCATCAGTTTTCCCTAATTTGGTTTTTCCGGGGACGATTGTCCAAAAATAATGGTGTCCCTTGTGTGATTGTCTCATTTTATTCCCGTTCATGATCTGTATGTATATATAGGCTGCAATAGTGTTTACATAGATATTTATGTAATTAAATAACTTGTTCATGCAAAGAACAAGTATGAGATGTTAAACCAGTAATTGCAGTAGGGATTTCTGATGTGTAGATTCAGAAATTCTCACATAGTATTAGAGTGATTACAGATCATAGGCGACTGAAGGCACCAGCTAAGAAATTCAGAGAATTTGCAGCAAAAAAGTAGTTGTCCCAATTGACAACGTTGTTCCAGAGCCATATATGCAGAAGGAGGAGTGACATAGTGCAGAGAAAGTTACATAAAGGCTCACGCATTGCCTGCGTCAGCACTCTGAGCTAGGAGGAGGTGACGCAGAAGCTGGGAGGAGCCCATGCAGTAGTTGCATCAGCCGTCAAGGCCAGCATAGAGATAGAGGGGGGAAGATCAGGCTCATGCAGAGCCACGTCATCTTTCTGAGCCAGGAAGGATTGACACAGTTGGCCGGGAGGAGCTGATCCAACCCTCCTAGTGATTGCGTAGAGCCTGAAGGGCTCAGATTCTTCAAGTTGTTGGGGCTAAGGAAGCTGAGAAGATTTTCGGTTTGAGGAGCTGGTGGTATATTGTTTCTGTTGGTGCATAACAATGTCTAAGGAGACTGAACCAAGGTAGAGGGAATCATTAACTTGACAAATTTCTAGCCAAGAAATCTAGATCCGGGTTGTAGCAGCAAAGGAGGATTGGAGAGGAGCGATTCGACAGTTGGCCAAAGGATTTATGAGAGAGAAATAAAGACTCGGAGGGAGTCTAGAGAGGAGTTGTTCCTTAAAGGGTTTCTTGCGCCCAAGGAATCTAGATCCAAGTCTTGCTAGATTGATAGCAGGAGAGGCAGAAGAGAACTAATTCTATTTTTTAGTAGAGATGGCAATGAATGGGTTGAGGGATCAGGAAAAATTGAATAGAGATTCCAATTTTGTCATCTAGAAGGCCAAGATCCTAGTAATTTTAGACAAACATCACATCAAGGACTATGCCTTGAAAGTGGTTGTTGTTTTGGTTGACGTTGATGTAGTAACAAAGTACAAGGAGGCCCAAGCGAAGGCCAAGTGCATAATCCTAGATGGGGTCAAATATCATGTTGTACCACACATTGCTGAGAAGGACACAACAAGAGAGATGTGGGAGACCCTAACCACCTTGTACCAGGGCTCTTCCGTGCAATGGAAGATGCTATTAGAAAATCAGTTGAGACAATACTAGATGCAGAAAGGAGAGGAGATAGATCCCTTCCTTCTCATTTTGCAAGGGATTCACAACAAACTAACTTCCGTGGGGTCTGCACCAGATCTAGAGTTCATGGTCAGGACTACCCTGAATGAAGTCACCAAGGACTGGGAAACATTTTTCCAAAGTATCTTGGGCAGAGCGAGACTCCCCAGTTGGGAGGAGATGTGGGCAACTCTTCGACAAGAAGAGCTCAGGAGGTTGACATGGCAGGAAGTAGCAGAAAGGGAACCCAGGTCAAGAAGGGGGAGGAGGAGGATGCAGCTCTCGCATCAGTGGGACAACAAGGGCAACAGAAGAGGAAGAAGAAGGACATCACCAAGGTGAGATGCTTCAACTGTGGGGAACTAGGACATTATGCCACTCAGTGTCCCTCGAAGAAGGGTAAGGGGGAGGCTTCTAAATCAAAGGTTTCTCCAGCAAAGATAGATAAGGATGTCGAGGATGACGATTGTGCCATGAGTGTTCATGCGCCTCTGGAGAAGAGGTGGGGCAACATGGAGTTGTAGTCGAGAAGACTACATGAGGGGTAGGATCCTTGAGGTGCCCAAACTCTTGGATCACATACGACTATGGGAACCCTTAACGACAGTAGCATAATGACGAGTGTTGGTTGGAGCGAGGTGTGATGGAGTGACAATGGCATTGCTAAAGTGCCAAAGTTTGAGGCAGTGCAGTGGATGTTGTAGCAGTGTGAGAGGCACAGAGCCATTTGCAGCAGTGCAGTAGCAACAGAGGGGCATCACAGATTAGTAGCAAAGGTAGATTCAACATCGCGAGGCATCCATACTGACTAGCATGTCAGTGTTTGGGTGAGTTTTCAGTTGCTTACTTCTCAACAACTGAGTTGCAATGCAGCAATTAGCAATGGTAGTGCTATGGGAACATGATGCAACATTTTGAGAGGGAACTGTAGTATAGATGCGACAGTGGCAGTGGAAGAGTCATGGGCAGCAGTACAGGAAGAAAAATTATAGTGGATGAAGGGTAGCAGGCCATGCATCAACAACACAAAGGATTGATGCAATGGATGAAGGGTAGCAGGCCATACATCAACAACACAGAGGATTGATGCAGTGGATCAATGTAATACTTCTGTTGAGAAGTGTTACTAGAGCACATTCCTCACTAAGAGGGAGTGTTGATTTTGGGTAGCATCGAATGTGCTCTAGCTCTGAAATTTTGTGGAAGGGCTAGAACACATGAGATCTCCAGTAACCAAAAATTGTTTGGAGAAATTCCACCCGGATGAGGAGTTATTAAAATAATTAATATTTTTAATGGATTCCTGAGTCTAAACTTCGGAAAATAAAAATATTGATGTGTATTAATAAAAATATGGGTGAAAAGGTTCTAAGTGACGAGGATCAAGCATGTTTTAATCTTAGTTGTTGATTAGAGATTATATCACGACCATTGATTCATCAATAGGACAAGTATAAGAGGAGGCTTGAGGGTCAGTTGGAGATACACTGAAGAGATCAAAGAGTTCAATTTTTCTGGGGCGAGGTTTCTTGAGAAAATCGAGCCAGTGATCGAACTTGCAGTGAGGGGAAGTTCGGCAAAGGGACTTCAGTCCAAGGCCGAAGAATACATAGCAGAGAAGCAGAGTAGCGCCAAGAGAGACAACACAATCCGAAAGAGGGTAATGCAGAGGTCGTAAGGGCTGACGCAGACCCATAGAGGCAATGTTGGGGAGATTCTATGGGGTAGAGAAGGGGTAGATCAACAAATCAAATTTTTGAGCAAGGGAAGCTCATTGTGGGGGTGACCCAGCTCCTAGAGGAGTGACATAGTTCCAACACAGAGCTTGGAGTATCCATTGTTTCCCAGCACTGGGGACAACATTTGTCACTATGGGGTTTGATCATCCAGTTGCTGAATTTGCATGAATATCTGTCTCTGGAGAGAGGTACTTTTGCTAGGAATTTTCTCTGTTGGGTGAGCCATATCTACCACCTTAGTTGTATTCAAGAATCTACTTAATAATACAAACCCTCTATATGCTGCACCTTTTTTCCTGAATTGGGTTTTTCTGGGGACGATTGTCCAAAAATAATGGTGTCCCTTTTGTGATTGTCTCAGTTTATTTCGGTTCATGATCTGTATGTATGTGTAGGCTGCAATAGTGTTTACATCAATATTTATGTAATTAAATAACTTGTTAATGCAAAGAACAAGTAGGAGATGTTAAACCAGTAATTGCAGTAGGGGTTTCTGATGTGTAGATTCAGAAATTCTCACATACACATCAAAGAGGAGGACATTTACAAGATTGCGTTCAGGACTAGGTATGGGAATTATGAGTTTGTTGTTTTTCCATTTGGATTAACTAATGCTGCAAATGCATTCATGGTATGTATGTATGTGTAGGTTGAAATAGTGTTTACATCAATATTTATGTAATTAAATAACTAGTTAATGCAAAGAACAAGTAGGAGATGTTAAACCAGTAATTGCAGTAGGGGTTTCTGATGTGTAGATTCAGAAATTCTCACATACACATCAAAGAGGAGGACATTTACAAGACTGTGTTCAGGACTAGGTATGGGAATTATGAGTTTGTTGTTTTTCCATTTGGATTAACTAATGCTCCAAATGCATTCATGGTCTGTATGTATGTGTAGGTTGCAATAGTGTTTACATCAATATTTATGTAATTAAATAACTTGTTAATGAAAAGAACAAGTAGGATATGTTAAACCAGTAATTGCAATAGGGGTTTCTGATGTGTAGATTCAGAAATTCTCACATACACATCAAAGAGGAGGACATTTACAAGACTGCGTTTAGGACTAGGTATGGGAATTATGAGTTTGTTGTTTTTCCATTTGAATTAACTAATGCTCCAAATGCATTCATTTTATTGATGAATAGCGTGTTGTGTCCATATTTGGATAAGTTTGTTATTGTGTTCGTTGATGATATACTGGTATATTATAAAAATGAGGAAGAGCATGTCGAGCACTTAGCAGAAGTATTGAGATTGCTGAGCGAGCATCAGTTGTATGCCAAGCTCAAAAAGTGTAGTTTCTTTCAGACTAAGGTACATTACTTGGGGCATGTTGTCTCCAAGGAGGGCATTGCAATAGATCCAGATAAGATAAGAGCCATCATGGAATGGGTAGCTCCTAAGAGAGTGGATGAAGTGAGATCTTTCCTGGGTTTGGCAGGCTATTATCGGAGCTTCATCAAGAACTTCTCACAGATTGTTTATCTATCACATCATTGCAGAGGAAAGGTAAGAAGTTTGAATGGATAGAGGAGTGTGAGGCTAGCTTTGAGTAGTGTAAGTAGTTGTTGACACATGAACCAATGCTATAGATTGCAGATCTGGACAAAGAGTTTGTGGTATGCATAGATGATTGCAAGAGAGGGCTTGGTGGAGTCGTTATGCAAGATGAACAAGTAGTATGTTATGATTCCTAGAAACTGAATGAGCATGAACAAAACTACCCCATGCATGATCTTGAGTTAGCTGCGATCATAAATGCAATGAAGATGTGGAGACACTATCTTCTTGGCAGGAGGTTTGTACTGATTAGTGATCATATTTGGTTGAGGTATTTGTTTGACCAGCTGAATCTAAACGCCAAGAAGGTTATATGGTTGGCCACGATCAACGACTTTGATTTTGAGATCAGGTACATCAAAGGTAAAGAGAACAAGGTGGTAGATTCTCTCAGCAGACGGGTACAAGTACATCACTTGGAAGCTATGAGCTCCTCCATGACAGACTTACAGGATAGGATCCTGCAAGTAGGTCAGTAGGATGTCAAGTATATGGAGATTGTGCACAAGTTGCAACAGGGTGTTTGTACAAGTACAGGTGATATTACAGGTACATGTACATGTGAAGGTACATGTACACATAGTGGTATAGGTACAGGTGGCAATACATGTACAAGCACAGGTATAGGCGTAGGTGCACATGGTATGGATTATTGTCTTACAACGGATGGATTGGTCAGGTTCTGAGACAGGATATATGTATCGGATATCAATGAGCTCAAGAAGGTGGTCTTGAGGGAGTTTCATGTGAAACCTTATTCAAGTCACCTAGGTTATCAAAAGACACTAACAACAGTGAAGAGATTTTTCTATTGGCCAAATTTGAAGAGGGATGTAGCAAAGTTTGTGGTGAGGTGTTCAACTGCTGGCGAGTGAAAGCAAAGTGTAAATATCCAGGTGAACTACTACAACCAATTGCGCTTCAAGAATGGAAATTGGAGGTTATTTCCATGGATTTCATCATAGGGTTGCCAAAGACAGTGAAGCAACATGATTCCCTCATTGTCATTGTGGACAGGTTAACAAAGGTTGCACATTTGATTCCAGTGAAGTCTACAGTCTCAGCTAGCAATGTGACACAGGTATTCATCAAGGATGTAGTTAGATTGCAAGGTGTTCCAAAGAAGATTGTGTCAGATAGGGATGCGAAGTTCACTTCCAAGTTTGGAAGGAGTTATTTGTAGGTTTGGGCATAGAGTTGGCCTTCATCACAACTTATCATCTGCAAACAAATGGATAGACAGAGAGGGTCAACCAGATATTGGCAGTGGAAGTTGGAAGCATATCTCCCTTTGGTAGAGTTCGCCTACAACAACGGTTATTAGGAGTCACCGAGGATGAGTACTTTTGAGGCTTTGTATGGGAAGAGTTGTAACACTCCTATCAGTTGGAGCGATCCAGTTAGTAGGGTGATGATTGGAACAGATATGTTGGTAGACATGGAACAAGAAATGCAGGGGATCAAGAAGAATCTAAAGGCAGTACGGGATAGGAAAAAGAGTTATGCATATAGGAACATGTTGTTCAAGGAGTTCCAGGTTGGGGAATAGGTGTACTTGCGCATAAAACAGAAGAACTCCTTGCGAATTGGATCATGCGCCAAGATGGCACTACGATTTTGTGGACCCTTCAGCATTATTGAAAGGATTGGGCTAGTAACCTATCAACTTGCACTACCTCCGATAGTGAAAATCCATGATGTTTTCCATGTATCATTTCTTAAGAAGTATGTTAAGGATGTTGATCATGTGATTCATTGTTCTGTATTGCAAGTGGAATCAGATGGAGAATTCCAATTGGAGCCTTAGTGTATATTGCAAAAAAAGGTGCTCATGCTCCGAAACCGAGCAATCGAGCAGGTTAAAGTGCAATGGAAACACTATGGGCCCGATGAAGTTACATGGGAGATGGAGGATCAGATGCATGTTATATATCCTTCCTTTTTTTCCAGTTGAAGCAAAGCAACTTCGATATCGTGGTTTGGTATATGCTTTATGGTGGTTGTTACATGCTTTATGATGGTTTGGTATATGCTTTATGGTGGTTGATATATGCTATATGATGTTTTGATATATGCTTAGATATGGTGTTTAGTATATGTTTTGATATATGATTTGGTATATGTTTTTGGTATATATTTTTGGTAATGTTGCTATATGTACAAATGTATATGGATGTAAATGATGCCATGAGCTATGTTATAAAGCTCCACTATGCATTATAGGTGTTAAGTCATTATGATTATGTTGTCATGTACTATGCTATCATGTGGTTATGTTATCATGATGTTATGATGTCATGTGGGTTGGTACTCAACAAGATGATCATTGTAAATACCGTAATGAGCTATGTTATAAAGCTCTACTATGTGCTATGTTATCATGTTGTCATGATGTTTTTCTTTTGAGTAGTTCTTTCAATATAAATACTGCATCGAACTATGTTATAAAGCTCCATGAGTAGTATGTCTTCTTTTAGTGGGTTGTTGAGGTATATGTGTGGTTGAACAGCGAGGCCGGTGTCCCCCAAGGGGAAGGGTTTCGTAACAGCCCTAGTGAAAATTCCATGTAAAAAAAGTTAAAAACAAAAACCACAGTTGATGGGACACTTATTCCAAACTGAATGTTGGGCAAGACATCCTAGGGGGTGTTCATTTGGTTGTTTATGTCTAAGGAAATTGGTTTTGGAAAGGCAAAATGGCATTTTTGGAAAAATTTATTTATGAAAATAATGGAAATTAAGAGAAAAAAAAGGTGAAAGGTCATAGGTTGCATGTGAGGAGGAAAATGAAGAAGATAGAGGCCTCATTCATAAAAAGGCTTCTAAGGATCAGTTGGTAACCTTTTGTTAGTTGAGTTTTGGAGCTCTCTCTCACTCTTAGACACACAGAATTTCTTGGAGCACTTTGGCATTGGAGAAAGAAAGACAAAGAAGGCAAGAGAAATCAAAGATCAAGCATGGGAAGGCAAGATCAAGTAGCTACAACAGGCTTCATCGCAGGTATCAATTTGCATGTGTATTTTCCTTGCTATATTTGGCATGCATGGGATTGCATGTGGTTCTTTTCTACCATGGCATGGGTTTTGCCAGGTGTGACAGTTTTTTCAACCTAACCTTGCCATTTCCTGATAGCTTTGATGAGATGAGTTCTCTCATTCAGTTTATGTGGGATGGTCAGATTGGATTCGAAGTTGAGTGGAGTGGATCTCTGAATTGACAACACATGGTTTGAGCGGTTCCTGAACTGGACTGAGGATCATGAATCCACTGGCCTATTAACCCTTGAACAAGACGGTGGGTTGCTATAAATCCAAATTGTGTGCCTCGGTGGGCCTAAGAATCCTTGTCGATGAATGACAGGATATACAATAAAGCCAAGAGGTGGATTTTCTCTCCATTGGGCCTAGTGGTCTTGGGATGGGATGCATGGTAAAACCTAGAGAGTATGTCTTGGTGTAGGGCCTAGTGATCCCCGGATCAGACTGTGGATGCATGGTAAATCCTGAGAGACTAGGAGGCACTCAAATTCCTCATGGTGTAGGCAGAGAACTTCGGTGGCATCCATGTTGATTGGTGTTTTTGATGTGTTCTATGAGTCCCACATTCATGCTTGGAATATGGCATGGGGATGATTGGAGGAAGAGAGACTTGGCTCAGCCAATCTATGGTCGGGTGGAATGGGGTAGTCACATCTTCGGTTGGTTCATTGCATTCATTAATGAGAAATTCATTCCCTTGATTTTCATGTGTAAATATATTAATGTATATGTGGATCTTGATCGTTGATATGTTTATGGTATTTTTGTTCCTATTATGTTGGTTATATGTACATTTTATGACAACAGCTATGTATGGCTCTCAGCATGTTTTTACTTGTATATGAATGGATAATGTGTCTATGACTTAATACATTATAATGCATCAAATGACATGAGGGAACAATGGTTCATAGCGGTTCTCAAATAAGTATGAGATCCCTACACTTAATTGTGTTGTTTACACCTTTAGGTTACATGTTGATGATATGTTTAACAAAATGCATGTCATGGCTAGTAGGGGTTGGTTATGGTCTTGTTCATCTTATTGCTTTTGCATCATTGTTTCCATGACTTTTACTGATTTCAAGCTATCACTCCATTCTCGGCAATGGCCTGGGCT
>APFE030915146.1:30767-48481 GCA_000404065.3 Pinus taeda | reverse complement strand
TATCAAAAATATATTATTAGACAGAAAGTTGAGGAGGTTAAAAACAACCTTCCTCAGAATAAGTAAAATAAAAACTAAAATAGAAATAAAAATGATGGTGAACTTATCCATCTTGAATGGTTTTAGTCAGCTATTTGGTTCTTGAGTTCGCAGATATCTATTATTGGCTTCACCTGGGTGGCTGGCTGATTCTAGATCTTAATTGTCCCGTAAATACAACATCGGAGAGTGGTGGCATCATCTTTTAAGTGGAATTTTTTAAACAATGCAAAGTCATCCATTGACTGTGTGATTTCACCAGAAACTGCCAGTAAGTTTCCCAGTCAAGCTTAGACAATTGTTTTATTGTCTTAACTTGTGTCTTGGCGGTCTCTTTCCACTGTTTCTCTAACTGTTTGATGTTTGGGAGAACTTTTGGCATGCATTCTTTGATGAGGTTGGCACTATGAAGGTTTTCGTTCACAGTTTCAATTATATTGTTTGTTGTACTCGCTACTCTTGTTGCTGCCCTTTTTGCTTGCTTCAACTGTATGTCCCAATCTGTGAATAGAATATCCTTATGGGACTCCTTGATCTTTGGTAGATTGGCTTTTCTACCTTCCTCAAATTCCTGCCAGGAAATAAACTCTGAAATTCTCTTATTGACCTCTTCATATTCTAATCTTTGATCAATCACTTGATTGGTTAATGGATCACTTGTCTCACAATATGGATTGGTCAATGAGATTTTCTGGCAGAATACTTCTTGTTGTTGTGACAAAAGAGAGTTTAGTTCAAGTGCTTCTTTAATGAATTCCTCTGTTTGAGGATTTTCTTTGAGTTTATCCATTATAGGCTACATTTGATGAATCTATGAATCCTTTTCTGCGATGTCTGTTGGATGTTGTAATATCATTTGTTCAAAATCTTTCTTAAGCTGTGCCATTTGCATCTTTATTTGCCTGTTGGTGATCTGTCTCTCTAGTTCAAGTTGTTGTTCCAACAGTTGAACTCTTTCTTCTTTTTCTTTGAGAAAAAGTTGAACTTCAGTTGCCTTATCAATTGTTGTAGTTGCATAGGCGCCTACAAATTGTGATAGCTTGGTGAGGTTTTCTGTTGGATCAATGGGAGTGTTTTTCCATACTACCTCCATCGATTCATTTTCAAGAGTTGTGGTTGTTGATGCATCCAATTTCCTTTTATTCCTTTGCCTCTTCACTACATCCTTATGTGTTGGGTTGTAGAATATATCAAGTTGGGGTATTTCCTCAATCTTTAAAACAATCTCTGAAGTTGGGTAGGCCGGGATGATTCCAATATCTTGAGTAGCTGTAACTCCTTGTATTGTTGTTTCTAGGTTTATACGCTATTGAGTCTATTGTGGATTCTGAAATCCAGATATTCCTTCAAGACTTGTCTCTGTCTGCTGCACTTGGAGCTTTTGTTAAATTTCTCCCATTCTTGATCCAGATCAATGACTTTGATCTTTTCAGTTTGAACCTGTGTGGATTCAGTCTCCATGTGTTCCTTAGTTGAGGCCTTTTTGGCCGTTTCTTCAACTTTTTTCTCTGTGTCCTTCTTAGGGTCTTTCTCGGGGCTTTCTTCCTTATTTTGAGATTGATGTTAAGAATGTCCTGAACCTTGAACTGATTTCTCTTGAGATTCCCTATCAGAATTGTGCTTGAAACTTTCCTCCAAACTTACACTGGGAGTGGGTTCTCTTATTTATTCAATCTGTAATAGGTCAAAAGGGAACTTTGTTAGCGTTTTATTCCTATATATGTGGAATCAGTTGAGGTACAATGGGCTCAGTTTTATTAATGCTAAATGTAAGACTTGTGAAAATGTCTCAGCTGACCCGAAGAGATCATTGAACTCACCGTCCTCATGAGTAAATTATCTGATTTTGACTATAGAAGTGAACTTCTGGGTGACCTTGTTATGGTCATATTGTATGTCTGGAACAGTAGCCAGATTTAGGAATGTGATATTCTGTATCTCTTTTGCCATGTGCCCAAAATCATGTAATGCAAAAGCACCACATTACACCAGGAAGGTCGGCCAGATGGATTTCTTTATTTATTTGAGGGTTTTGGTAATACCATCCTCCACTGTTTGATAGGAAATTTCTCTTGCCAATAACTTTCAGGAACGTAAAATGGAAGAACATGTGGAGATATGATACTCCCAAATACTTTGACATAAGTAAATAATTCCTCGCCAAAACATCTTGCCACCGGCAAGATGTCCGTTTTAGCTTCCTTTGATAGCCCTTTCTTGTAAAAAATGGTTAGATAAATTGGAAACATAACGCCATGGCAATTTTGTAAAAGTGGGAGCTAAATTGTGATCCCTACAAAATTTTATGGTAAATATGGATAGGAGTAGGGTCTTGTAGAGTCCATTTCCAGCCCATATTTGGAAAACTTGAACAAAAACATATAGCGTCCATCACATACGCACTCATATAAAAAGGAGAGATACCCGAGAGGAGGTAATTATAGTGTCTGTATTCTCTAATGGACATAACCAAATTGTCTGACAAAATATTTTTCCACTTCATAATTATAGCATTAACGGTCGCATCAATCAATGGAACCCATTCAATAGAAAACTTGGTACTATCAGCCTTTCCAAATAGCCTACACATCATTGCGGCTGCAAAATTATGTGGGGCTGACAAAGGTGCAATTCGGTACAACCAGTTTTCTCTTGTTTGAACTTGTTGGAGCCAGATCAATTCTGCATGGTGTCCATCGTGTCTTCATTTTCTTTTGCGAAGTGCTCAATGAAGGCTTTATCATACAACTTTTTTGGTTCTGGAAGATGATACATTCAGCATAAATTGTCTAGAGTAAATGACCCCATGACTTCATGCCTAGAATTCCTTAATGTTCTATTTGAAATGTCCACATTGTCAATGGTCCATCTTACCATATCAGTGTATGGTAATATTTTAGGCCTTGCAACTATTCTGTGTAGGATATAACATGCTGCTTCAAAATAAGAAGCCTCGGATGAGACCTCGGCATCTCTTGTTGCTTTAGTTTCCAAGACCCTTGGGTTTTCTTCCTCCAATAGATTATACATTGCTTCCAATGAGGTAGTTCCTCCATTCTTGTTGCATGTAGTATCAGAGAATAGTGGAAGCATGTCTGAATCTTCAGACGCAGTAGCCTCTACAATCTTCCTTCCTTTCTTCGCCATTCTCCTAAGCATTGTTTCCTTTGGAAATTTCTTGAAATTTTGGCAATGGCCAAAACAAAATGAAACGCAGAGCAGCCAATGAAAGCGGAAACACAACAACACAATAAATTCTGAAAGAATGTAAGGATGAAGCTTTTATTCCAATACAGGAAAAAAAAAGATATCAATCTTCTCAAGCCGTTAAAAGAGTAAATGTGGTTAAAACCTTATTAACTACTCATTAAGGCCTTCGTGTGATTTTCTTTATGACTCGTCAAAATATTGCATCGCAAGTTATAAATGATATTTCAAATTGGTGTGTTTTACGTGCGATACCGATCGAGCGATTGTGATAAATGACTTTATCGCAATATCGGGTTATCGAGAATAGACCAATTCAAAGTTGCTTTGATATTTTGAAATTTGAGATGAGTGGTGTAATTTTTTATTTTTTCGAGATCTTTTCCCTACACAGATGGTTATTCCATTGAAATAGGTATTCGCGATAGGTCGGACTTGATTCAAGTTATAACAATTTTTTATTATTCTGTCGGGTCCAGACCATATCGCAATTCACAGTTTTCATGGTTTGCATGTTTGTGCCTTTGTGGAAGTCACGATGTGATGGGCACTTTATTTTATAAAGAATATTCTAAGCCCTTAAGCTTTATAAAAAGTTCAATGCTACCTTCGGTCTTCTAAGGGGGGCTCTTTTATCGCATTTCACAGACTCTGACTCACGACTATTCTTTGTTACTTTGGATCATGCGATTTGCGATAAAGTGAGAATGCTTAGTCATAAAGTGACTCAACTTCATATCTTAAGTCTGTCTAAGGTTTTATTCCGAATGGTTTTTAAAGGCAATCTCTTATTTGCTAAGTTTTTTGAAATTTTTTTGAAGGGTCCCTTTTTATTAATACAATACTAACTATTATATAATAAATGGGGGGGTTGTTGAACAATACAACAGGTCGCTAGCACAGAACTGGCAATTTTGGTTCCTAGTTGCTGGCAGGTAAGCCTATGAGAGCGACTTTGGGTTGTTGGTCGCTCCCTTGCCCATAACATGAGAGTAACTATGGCCTAAGAGATCCAGAATAACAGTGGGACCTAGGGACAGACTGTCTGAGTGGCTAACTTGTCTCCTGAGGGTTCTGTTGATGATGTTGGATGACTGTGTGTGATGTTTCCATTGATTCCACTTCCTTATGGTCACATAGGAGGTCGAATCTGATCATAGTAGCCTCTCATCTCATGTTTACCTCGGATGGCTAGTGACTTGGGTAGATGTCGGAGGAGGGTGCTATAGTTGGGTTGCATCTTTAGGAGTCTACTCTTGAACTACATGAGATTTTTTTCTCAGCAGGGCAACTTTTTGACGAGTTGATCAAGGTTCCACATGATCGGGGTGCTCTACTTACTGGCAATATGCAGAGTGTCTCTAGTTATTGTGTCTTATGGAACAAGGAGTGCTTCACATCGAGTAGGATGACTCAGGACTCTAGTATCGAGGGATTCTCTTATTACAGGATAGTGCACGAATTTGGGGTGAATTTATGGAACATTTGGGACCCTAGTATTGTTTGTAGTGACAATTGGGCTAGTAAAGAGAGAGAGCACTTGTTCAAACATTGCTTCAGGACAAGCAATTTTTGGTAGGGAGGACTGTAATATCCCCAATTTTTGTGAGCATGGAAATCACTAAGGAGTTCTGCCATATTTTGTTAATATTAATAAAAAGGGGCAAATATTTTTTTATTGGAGAAAGGAAACCAATATTATTTTATTAGAGAATGGTAGCAAGCATTATTTTATTGGAGAATTGATCTGATATTGAAGAAGGTATTACAGACTATGTGTGAAGTTGCCTATGTTACTTAGTGCAATGGATCGATAAGATTGCAAATAACATAAACACTTAAAGATTATAAAAACATAATCAAACACATCAACACAACCAAAATTGATAAAGGAGTTCACTAGAATTCCTGGCTATGTCTCCTGGTCCTTTAGCTTCTAGTGCTGACCTCTTTATTATGTTCTTCAAATAGTTGTTACAGATGTGAGCTCAAAAACAGAGTCTCAAACATGAAAATGGATCTCACTACTGTGTTCAGCTCGAATCTTTGAGTCAAAACGAGTATACACTCGACCATACTTGGTCACTCTGACCTTCAGACCCCCTGGAATGGTTCACAACACACTCCCCGTCAACTTTTCTGTGTTATGGTATTTATATACCATGTACAGTTACAAACCGCAATAAACGTGGAATAATACGTTTATAATAGAAATAGACTATAAACCAAAGGACCGACGGGCGCAGGGTGGACCCCGACCATCCAGCCTTTTCCCAGCACTGATCTCAAGAACAAACAAATTGACAGCTATTACATCCTGCTCATCAACTACTCTAGACAATCTGCATCGTCGATCTATCCAGTGGAATCTGATGGCTGTCACGCGATCTCGCGCTCCAACTAGCACTCTTGCTAATTCTCCGAAGGCACGTGAGAAAGCGGTTTTGAGATGCAACGTGTCGACTGTTAAGTGGAATCGCACAGATTTTTGGAAAACCATTTCCTGCCTTGAAGGCACGCGATAAATCACTTACCGCTTCTCTGCCGGAACTCAAAGGAGTTTAACTTCTTTTGCATAAATTTATCGCCTCTGTTTTCCAGGATAACCTATCTGCATGTTTCAACGTGATATGCATCGATCTCCTTTGATCGGATGATCTTCACTCTTGTTCGTTGATCCCCATCGTCTGTGGTATGAACCAATCGCAAACTACCACATCATCTTCTGCGCTGACATCATCAAGAACCTGTGACTCTTTCCCAGGTTACCACATGTCTACTGACGTAGGCATTGACTTTTGACCTGAATCTTTAATTGGCTCTAATTTTCTCATCCGAACTCAGATTTACACATTGTTTGAACCATTGGCTTTGTATTCACGATCACCTCAGCATGATTCCACTTTCACCTATATTTGAAGACTTTTGATCTGGAGGCTGTGCTGAATCCATTTTGGATCACTCCTCCCCACTGGAAGCTTTTGGTCCACCAAAAGTTGGTTTTTAGCTATTGAGTAAGTGAGGATAAAGTTCCTTCACTTTTCCAATCTCTATCCATTGTGACTTGGATTTGTACCTTTGAGTCCAAATCGAAGATACTCAACATTCTCTCGTCGTGAACTTCTTATCCTCCTATCAAGAACTGTGTCCTTTTGTAACTCATTGAGATACTTGAGCAATAGATCCTCAATGGAAGGTAGCTGACCTTGCTTTTCAGGATCTTCAATCAATGAAGGTTCATACAACCTCAAGTTTTCAACATTAACGACTAAATAGATTTGCATATACGCTGGTAGATCTAGCTGGAAAGAATTTTCACCAATTTTATCAAGTATTTTGAAAGGACCATATCTAATTAGTTTCAACTTTTAACCTCCCCCTTGCAGTCTTTCTTTGTTGATGTACAACCAGACTTGATCACAAACTTGAAAACTATGCTCAACTCAATGCTTGTCATGTCACGCCTTATACTTTGCTTGGCTTCTTTCTAGTTGTTCCTGTACTACCTAGTGAATTTCCTGGATTTTTTCAATGAACTTGGTTGCTTTGTCCACATCATTATGTCCATCAACTGCTATGTCTTTACCAAAGAGAAAATCCAAGGGATACTTTGGTATAAAACCAAAACAAGTCTCAAAAGGAGATCTCTGAGTAGAAGAATGTTTTACATGGTTGTAAGCATGCTGCACATAACACAAATGCTCATCCCAAAGTTTGGGATGCTTGCTGCAATATCCTCGAAGCAACTGTATCACTGTCCTGTTGACCACTTATGTCTAACCATCTGTATGTGGATGAAATGTTGTGCTCTTCTTTAAATTTGTGTCAATTAACTCCCATAGACTTTACCAAAATTTCCCAACAAATCGATAATCTTGATCAGATACAATAGAGGTGGGTAACCCAAAATGAACCCATACATTTTGAAAGAACAACTTTGCAGTTTGTTCAGCTGTGACCTGTTTATTACATGGTATCAAAATACACATCTTACTGAACCTATCCACAACTACATACAAATAATCATGACCTTTTCTAGACTTTGGCAATCCCCCAACAAAATCAATGGAAACACTTTCCCAAGGACGAGAAGGAATTGGAAGTGGAGTATACAAGCCTAATTTTCTATTACTTAGCTTGCTTGTAGCACACATAGTACATCTTTTAATATATCTAGAAATTGTCTCATTCATTCATGGCCAATAGCAGAACCTTTGTAATTGTGCAATTGTTTTACTTACACCAAAATGACCTGATGTGAGAGAATTACGTGCTTCTCAAATTATGTTAACTCTTTGGGGTTGTGGAATGCATAGCTTTCCTAGATGATATAAGAGTTTGTCCTTTATGTAATAATCCAATTCTTCTACCTGCTTGCCATGACTTAAAGTTGCATATACATCCTTAAAAGTTGTGTCTTGAGCATATTTTTCAATGTAACTTTCATGAATTATTGAATTATGCTTAAGTATTGTGGACGTATTTATAATTGGTCTTGATAAGATGTATGCAACCTTATTATGTATGCCTGATAACAAGATGAAATTGTTGTAGAAAACCCATCTACCTGTAATGTCTTGATTGTTGCAATTTAGTTTGTGGGTGTAAATATTGAAGTGGTTGATGATCTGTGTGTATGATTCTTTCTTTACCCATTATGTAATGTTTCCACTTTTTAACACTCTGAACTAATGCATACAATTCTTTAGCATATGTAGGATAGTTAACTACTTCTGATGTAAATGTCTCATAATGAAAGCATATAGGCTCTATGTGTTGCATCAACACTGCCCCCATGGCATATTCACTTGCATCTATCTCGATCTCAAATGGATGTTGAAGATCTGGCAGCACTAGTATTGGCGTTGTGCCGATCCTTTCTTTCAATGTGTCGAAGGCTTTCTGTTGTTTGCGTCCCCACTGAAACACTTGTTTCACACTTGTCAAAGCATGTAAAGGAGTTGCAATCGACGAAAAGTTAGCAATAAAATTTCTCTAATAGTGTGCTTCCCCTAAGAAATTCCTAACTTCTATAGCAGTATTAGATTTAGGCCAGTTTACAATGACTTTGACCTTAGAGGGATCTATCTTCAATTCACCACCCCATACAATATAACCCAAAAAATTCAAAGATGTTCTGCCAAATTCACATTTTGACAGTTTCACATAGAGATTTTCTCTTTTTAAAACATCTAGAATCTGATTTACATGTTCATATCATGTCCTACTAAAAACAAGAATATCATCTAAATAGACTATTATAAAATCATCAATAAATGGTCTAAATACATCATTCATGACTCACATAAACGTAGGAGTGTTAGTTAAGCCAAAAGGCATAACCAACCATTCATAAAGTCCTTGCTTCGTCTTGAAAGCAGTTTTCCATACATCATGTTCTGCAACTCTAATCTAATGGTAGCTGCTTCGCAAGTCTAATTTAGAGAAGTAAACTGCATCTTTTAATTGATCTAATAAATTGTCAATACGAGGAAGAGGATAAGGATTCTTTATTGTGATTTTATTTAGTGCTTTAAAATCAATGCACATTCTCCACGAACCGTCTTTCTTTCACACTAACACAATAGGTGATGTGCACGGTGATGTGCTTGGTCTGATAAACCCTTTATCGAGGAATTCATGTACCTTATTCTTTATCTCTGCATTCTCTAGAGCTGATAACCTATACATTCCAATGTTAGGTAGTGGAGCATCTTGCTGCAAATAAATTTCATGTGCTCTCTCGCTTGGGTGGAAGCCCTTTAGGCTCTTGAAACAGAACATCATAATTGGAACCAACTTTAACTAGATCTGCTTTCTGTTTAGGATTACAGCCTTAGAATGCATTAGATTTATCAAGATCCTTTGCTTTTACAATCATTAGTAAAAATTTCTTACTTGAATTTACAATTCTTTTCATCTATCTTGAATTTATGAGAGAGAAGTTATCTTTAAGTTTATGAGCCCTTACAATATATTCAATTCCATCCTTAGTGAGTTGATACTTATTTTCAGCTCAATAGAAGATAGCTTTTCCATTGTACAAGTATGGACTTCCTAATACAATTCAAAATATGTCCAATGGGACTATGTCTAACTCAACCTCATCTACAAATGTTGACCCAATAGCAAAACGAAGTTTACATTGTTTCGTAACTTGTTGCTTTGTTATATCACACACCCAACCTAATGGATATGGCTTTTTATGAGGTTTTGTTTCTATACCCAGCTTCTTTACAATCGTTTCAGAAATCAAATTAACTTGTGATCCACTATCAAATAAAGTATTAATTTTAGTGTGCTAGGAAATGACCCTAATATGAAATAGCTCATTTCTTTTCCTCTCATTACTTTCATTATCAACAAAATGCGAAGAATTACTTGTAGATGCTTCAGAATATTTAGCTTTTATACATGTAGCTGTAACCATTGTTTCGTCACTTGAGTCTGATCCCAAGTCCTGTTGAATAGCAGCAACATTCTTTTTCTCTCTACTCCCGAACTTCTTAGGCTTCAATTCTAGATGCAAAGACCAACAGTGTGCCTCATCGTGTCCTTCCTTCTTACAATGAGTGCATGAAGGTTTATCCTTCTTCACAGCGTTTGTTTTCCTCTCCTTCCATTTCAGTTTCTTCTTGCCTTTATTCTTGTTCTCAATAGATTTGGATGATTTCCCAGCATCTGGGGTTACATTTTTACCTCTAGCCTCTAGATGAGTTGCTTGGACTGATACATCATCTAAGCTAGTCGAATTAAACATAAGTATAGTATGCTTCAAATAACTATGAAGGCCACCTATATATTTTAACAATGTCTCTGTTGAGTCCAATGATATGCCTAATGTTAACGCTCTCTTATGAAATTCCTGAGTATAACTCTGAACACTTTGACCCTTCAATTGACGTAGTGTTTGCCAACTCATCATTGTTTGTTTCATATAAGCCAAAGGATAAAATTGTTTTTTAATGGCAGAAACAAATTCATTCCAAGTTGAAATAATTTTACCATGCTTTTGGAGATCTGCTTGTATCTTGCCTTCCCACCATACAAGTACAGTTCCTCCAAGTCGAAGGCTAGTAAGATGGATATTTTTTCTTTCTAAATCAACTTTCTGCACCCTGCAATATACATCAATTTGCCTTATCTAATTATCAAGCATTTCAGCATTAAGTTCTCCATCATAAATTGGCAAATCAAATTTTACATCTAATTCTATCAAAGAGGCTTTCTTTTTTTCTTCTTAGAAGAACTAGTTTTATGAGAAGTAGACGATGATGACGATGAGGATGGTGATGATGAAGGAGATGGAGGAGGCTGCATTCCTCCTTTTCTTTATCTTTTTTATCTGGAGGAACAAAAAGAAAAGGTTCCTTTGCTACTTTGTCTAGTCTAGGTGATGAAGTACCTTCACCTTTGCCCTTTTTAAATTCTTTATGCATCTCTTCCACCATTGCATGTATCATCATGAAACTATCCAAGAACTGGGATTCTGATCCAAGTGGAGTTTCCTTTGCCATCCTTCTTTGTGAAAAGACCCTTCCAATCTCCGGATTCGCCTCAACAAGTTCACCTTCACTTCGTCCTAGCCTCAACCTAGTAAGGATTCAAATCTCCACACAAACTTGTCAGACCCTAAAAAACCTTAAGCTTTGATACCACTTGATCCGATATTAAAAAAGGTATTACAGATTGTGTGAAGTTTCCTATGTTACTTAGTGCAATGGATCGATAAGATTGCAAATAACATAAACACTTAAACAATTATAAAAATACAATCAAACACATCAACACAACCAAAATTGATAAAGGAGTTCACCAGACTTCCTGGCTACGTCTCCTGGTCCTTTAGCTTCCAGTGTTGACCTCTTTATTATGTTCTTCAAATAGTTGTTATAGGTATAAGCTTAAAAATAGAGTCTCAAACATGAAAATAAATCTCACCGTTGTGTTCAGCTCGAATCCTCGAGTCAAAACGAGTATACACTCGACCGCACTTGGTCACTCTGACCTCCAAACCCCCTGGAATGGTTCACAACACACTCCCCGTCAACTTTTCTGTGTTATGGTCTTTATATACCACGTATCGTTACAAACCACAATAAACGTAGAATAATATATTTATAATAGAAACAGACTATAAACCAAAGGACCGGTGGGTGCGGGGTGTACCCCGACCATCCAGCCTTTTCTCGATGCTGATCTCAAGAACAAACAATCTGATGGCTATCGCATCCCGCTCATCAACTACTCCAGACAATCTACACCGTTGATCTGTCCTGTGGAATCTGATAGTTTTCGCGCGATCTTGCGCTCCAACTAGCATGTCTGCTAATTCTCCGAAGGCACGCGAGAAAATGGTTTCGGGTTGCTACGTGTCAACCACTGAGTGGAATCATGTAGATTTTTGGAAAACCATTTCCATTCTTGAAGGCACGCGATAAACCACTTACCACTTCTCTGCTGGAACTCAAAGGAGTTTAACTTCTTTTTCATAACTTTATCGCCTCTGTTTTCCAGGATAACCTATCTACATGTTTCGACCCGATATGCGTCGATCTCCTTTGATCGGACGATCTCCGCTCTTGTTCGTTGATCCCCATTGCCTATGGTCGAACCAATCATAGACTGCCACATCATCTTCTACGCTGACATCATCAAGATCCTGTGACTCTTTCTCGGGTTGCCACATGTCTACAGATGTAGGCATTGATTTTGACCTGAATCATTAATTGGTTCTAATTTTCTCATCCGAACTCGGATTTACACACTGTTTGCACCATTGGCTTCGTATTCATGAGCACTTCAACATGATTCCACTTTCACCTGTATTTGAAGACTTGATCTGGAGGCTATGCTGAATCCATTTTGGATCAAGAATGGCGACAAATATTATTTTATTGGAGAATGGCAGCAAATTATTATTTTATTAGAGAATGGCGACAAATTATTATTTTATTAAAATTGCGGCAAAAGTCAATCAGTGGAAAATGTCCCCCACCAATAAAATAATATGAAAAGGGAGTCTAGAAGCATGGGGAGAAATTATAAAAGGAGGATCGAATCATTTGTTGATCATTCTATTATATCATATCTCACTGACATTGAAAAGACAATCAAATGAGTTTCAGACTCAAGGGTTTCAAGAGAAACTCTAAGCTCATTTTGGTGGACTTTGAGCGCCACCCTAGTTAGCTCTTGGGGAAGATCACTTCAGGTCTTCCATTTGTGTTTATTGTAGGGTCATACAATCTCCAAGAGGTCGATTTTTATTCCCTTGAAGAGAGGCAAATATCAAGAGACTGGAAGGTCAATTTCTGAAGATAATTGCCAAGGACGAGTTGCACACAATAGAGAGATGAATTCTCTGCTTTACCATGTTCAAAATCGAACCTCCTTGCAGATCAAGTGGGTCGATAAGTTTTTCCATGCCACACTGAGGCCGATATTCAAAAATGTATAACTAGGTTTGGTCTTCATAAATATGAAATGTACTTTTGATTCTTGTATTTTGTAAAATGAAAAAAAAATATTATTATTATTTTTGGAGCATGGGTTTCATGCTCAAGGTCTTTTATTTCAGAGGTCAAGCACCCATTGAGTGCTACTGGGGTTTGTCCTAGGTCAAGAAGTCAAAAGAGTCATTTTCATAAGTTGAAGACCCCATCGATCATATTGTAACTTTTAAAGAAAACTATTTTTGTAAATAAAAGTGTCAAAATACCCTTCAAGACCAAGTTAGCCTGGCAGCTAGGAAGTCGGCCTATTTTGAGAAGCCACGTCCACCTTGAGAAGCCTTTATAAAGGAGGGAACTCGACCTCCTTGTGACACATTCATCACTCACTCATTCAAGCGAAGGAGAAGAGCAATAAGGCTAGTGAAGAAGGAAGAGGACAGAGAAGATTGTTTTTGGGTTAATATTCTCTCACACGTGCGAAGAAGTGAAGCTAGGGTTACTGCTTAAAGGTTGATACTCTCTATCTTCTAGAGGAGGATCAATCTGTTGGAAGAACGATCTACTAGGTCACCCTCTAGCCCTAGAAAAGAAATCAAGGCAAGAGAAGTTGTTGGGAGGCCTTGGAAGGCTACTTTTTCTCAAACGTGTGGTTGCAGAAGCAGTTGCAAGGGGGCCGAAAATTTCAAGCCTGCAGTAGAGGCCAAAATTCTGAAGTTGGGTGTGCTGCTGGAAGAGATTTTACTGGGTTTGACTTGGACAAAGGAAGCACATCATCAAAAAAGGTTAGACTTGGTCTTAGAGGATATTGGTCTTGGTATAAAGGTCTTGGAATTTGTCAATTGAAGAATCTATAAGAAGAGAAGAGATTTTGCGGGTTTTCCTCTCACGTGGAGAGGTTTTGGTCCTGGCTTGCAGCTTATATTATGTGTTCTTGTGTTCTATTTTTATTCTTGTTTGGGTAGTTGTTTGATTATAGACCAACATAATACTAAGTGAAGAATCTAATAAGTAAGAAAAAGTAAAAAGACATCATTTCCTCGTGCAAAAGTTGGGTGTTCTTAACAACCTCGCTACGCATGCCCTTAGGATTTCTGATAATGAGAGCTTCGATAAGGAGAAATCCCATCTCCTTAATGTCTTTGTGGAGAATGGCTATAGTAGGCGCCTAGGGTAGAAGGCTTTTCTTAAAGCCTCTAAAAATTCATTTATTAAAAAAGAACCTAAAGAACGCCTGTTAGGTGTCCATCTTCCCTATGTCCAGGGAACCACAAATAAGATTGCTTGAATCCTTAAGAAGTATAATATTCCCTCAACCTTTAGGCCCCTCAATACCATTCGTAAATCCCTTCGATCGGTGAAAGATCCCGTTGAACCTAAAGACATGAAGGGTGTCTGCTTAATCCCTTGTTCTTGTGGGACCCCCTACATCGGGGAAACAGGGCACTCCATCCATCAAAGGATCAACGAACATGCAGCTGACCTAAGACATGGGAGAACCAAGTCTTCAGCATTAGCAGAGCATGCGGAGAAGACCAAGCATCATGTTTTCATAGAGGAGGTCGAGGTTATTGCCAAGGTGGCGCAGTTCCATCACCGTAAATTCAGGGAAGCTATTGAAATTGAAAGAAGGTCGAACAATCTCAATTGAGATAACTGCTGGAAGATCAGTAGTTGCTGGATCCCTGCCCTTTCTTCTTAATCTTGCCTTCCTTTCCCCCCCTTTCCTCCACGCCTCCCCTTTTTAACCTTTTCTTGCTTTTGTGATTTCCCTGATCCTTTTGTTTTGAGCCTTGTCTTTTCCATCCTCCTAAGGTTTTTCCTTTCGTTTAGTTGTTTTACTAATGGTCCTGTTCTTGACATTCTTGCTTTTAAATTATGTCGCTCATTCTATTTTTTCCTGGCTTGTTCTATTATATGGCTTTCCCCCCTTCCCACCTCTCCCCTTTTTAACCTTTCCTGCTTTTGAGATTTCCTGGATCCTTCTCTTTTGAGCCTTGTCTTTTCCATCCTCCCAAGGTCTTTCCTTTGGTTTAGTTGTTTTACTAATGGTCATGTTCTTGACATTCTTGCTTTTAAATTCTGTCGCTCATTCTATTTATTTCCTGGCTTATTCTATTAGATGGTTTTTTTTTTTGGTACCATAAGATCAATATAAATTAAATCTATATTATTTCCAATAAATATTATTAAATCAATATCAATATTATTGAATATTAATTCCACTAAATCGTTATTATTAAAAAAACCCTTTTCACTTATCCCTAGTGTTAATAAGTTGATTTAATAACCTAAGATTAATATACAAATTTAAGTGATTAATTAAAAAGGAATTAAATAAATTATTTTATTAACCAAGAAAAATTCTCTAAAACCCCCCTTCACCATTAATTTCTAATATTATGAATTCAATATTATTAAATCAATATCTATATGACTAAATCAATATTATTAAATCCATATTAATATTATTATTATTATTAATTTTAATTCCCTAAAACAATATTATTAAAAATAACCCCTTTCACTTATCCCTAATAACAATAAGTTAAATTCTCAATAACTAAAAATATATATAAATAATAGTCCATATTAATTTACATGTTAAAATTAAATTAATAAGGACATTTAAACATATATTCAACTTAATAAGAAAGAAAAATTTCTAAAACCCTCTTACTTATCCCTAATGATTTAAATAAATTAATTATAAAAATAATTATATATTTATAATAATTAAATTAAAAAAATACATTCTATAATAATATATTATATAAATTATTTATTATAATTATAATATTATTTTTATTATCTGTTGACTTTTTTAACATTAAAATATTATCTAGCCATTTTTCTATTTAGCTGTTGATGTCAACCTAGCTGTTGGGAAGGTCTGCTCTCCCTATTTAATGTGCGGCAATGATCTGACTCCTCAACTTGTCTTGACGATGAACCACACTAGTTGGTTCGAAACACGTCGACAAAGGTTTTCTACATGTGATTTACACCGAAACTCTTCTTATAATCATCACAAGCAGTTATCATAGAAAGAAACATCATCTAATTTATTTCCCTATAGATTTCTCAACATGGTATTGAAGCTAAGGTTGGCTAAGGGAATAATGAAGATATCTACTACACTAAAGAAGTGTATGAAGGTGGAAAGTTAACTCAAGAAGGGCATCAAAGAAGTATGGGATCTCTTATTTTCTAAGAAGGAAGTGACCAATACAACAAGAAAGGATGAAGGACTATTCTCCACACTCACTGGCACATTTCAAGATGAGAATATTTGGGTAATCGACAGTGGAGCATCCAGACATATGATGGGCCAACACAAGCAATTGAAGACATTATCAAAAGGGAAATCCTCTTACTCCATAGAACTTGGAGGAAATAAAAGTTACCTTGTAAGAGGAATTGGATCAACTTCACATGAGCTAGAGAATGGAGAATGTTGAAATTTCTAAGTATTACCTGTGAGAAATTTTTATGTATTCTCTAGTTTATTTCGCCTACTCGGTTTAATTACTAACAAGTTATTTAACCATATAAATATTGAAATAAACACAATGCAATCTCAACAATATATAGATCAATAGTTGAAATAAATAGACAAACACACTAGGGAAACTGTTATTTTTGGACAATCATCCCCGGAAAAACCCAACTTGTGAAAATTCGTGCAGCAGTTTTGAGGGTTTTATTATTAAGCAGCTTTTCTTGAGTACACTGGGTGCCAAACTAGCTCACCCAATAGAGAAAATAATCTGGCAGTAATACCTTTCTTCAGAAGCAAATATTCTGAAAATCTGCTCCAAGAAACCCTCTCCAGCCCACTTTGAAGCATTGCGTTAGCCCTCCTAGCCTCTGTGTCAACTTGAAACCCTCTATGTCAGCCCTCTGAGGCTCTGCGCAGCCTCTTTGGCCCTCTACGTCACTCACGCAGACCCTTCTGGCCTTTGCGCAGTCACTACTGGCCTCTACGTGGCTTCCTCTGGCTTTACGTCTACCTCTCTGCCTCTGCGTTGGTCTTTAGTCACTATCTTTGCCTCTCTGCCTTGCACTCAATGTCCCTCACTGCAATACTGATCACTAGTTCAATTTCTCTTAGCAAACCCTGCTCTAGAAAATCGAACTGACTGATCACTCTGGTGTATCTCCAACTAACCTTCAAGCCTCCTCTTATACTTTTTTTGTTGAGTATTCAACAACCGAGATTACATCTCTAATCAACAGCTAAGATTAGGTTTGGCTTGATCCATGTCATTTAGAACCTTCTAACCCAGTTTAATATTAATACCCATTAGTATTTTTATTTTCCTAAGTTTAGACTTAGGAACCCATTAAAAATATTAATTATTTTAATATCTCATTCACCGGGTGGAATTTCCCCAAACCATTTCTAGGTCTTGGATATCTCATGCACTTTAGCCTCTCCACCAATTTTCATTGCTAGAGCACATATGATGCTACCCAAAATCAACACTCCCTCTTAGCGAGGAATGTGCTCTAGTAATACTCCATCACTAAGCATCACACTGATCATCTGGCATCGGTACCTATGTTGATGCTTAGCCTTCCTACCTAACATCCTCTACACTGTTGCATCTTATACTGCTCCCCATGGCTCTACCACTGCCACTGCTGCATCTGTACGACAGCTCCTCTGCATCCGTGCTGCCACTAGTCCTTCCTCCCAACACTGCATTTGCACTGCAACCCTCTCTCCTCATGTTGCATCGTGCTGCCCATAGCACTACCGATGTTATTGCTACACTACAACTCAGTCACTGAGATGATGGTAATTGATCTACCCAACTACTGACATCCTTGTCAAACTAGAAACCCTCCTGATGCTAAAGTTGTTATGAAACCAGCTCAAGAAAAGATAGAAAAGATAGATCAACGACTTAGAATTCAGCCTCTTCGAGGGGGCAACCTCCTTTACATTACATAAATGAACAATTCTTCGATGATACAAATGAAAATACCTCCTTTCTATATATAGGAGTC